>JBAWJQ010003642.1:0-16968 GCA_037783105.1 Bactrocera zonata
GCAAAAAGCTGTATTGAAGCAGAAGGAGACAATTTTGAATAAAATAAATTGACTTTGCCGAAAAAAACCATTTGTTTTGTTTTTTTTTTAAGTCCTGTTTGCTTTGGAATGCACCTTACCTCATACAAATAATTATATGTGCATCAACTTTTTGCAAAAAAAGAAAAGATTACAAAATTGCAAAATATTTCTGGGTATGCAGGTTTATTTTTATTATTACATAAGATATAAAAAAAAAGAAAAAATAACAAATTTCAAATATTTTTTTAAACTAAAAAACAAAATTTAAGTTTATGCTTATAGTAAATATTTATATGTGCATTTTTCTATTTTTGCCTGTAAATCTCATTCATTTGAGCTCAACTAAAAGACATCTCTACTTTAATAGTCAATAGTTTTGCCCTTATTTTTTAAAACTAAATTAAGCCGCTTTGGCATAGAATTAACTAATGACTGTAGAATAGTTATTTCAATATTGGCCCATTCTTGCTCTCTGGCTAATTTAAGATGACGTACTGTCTCAAACTGCCTTCCGTTTTGGAAAACATGTGCAGAGAGGATCCCCCAGAGATCTTCGATCGGATTTAGGTCCGGACTTAATACTGGCCATTGTAATACGGGAATTTGCCTGTCATTAAAGAAGCGCTTCGTAACCTGTACCGTGTGGATTGAAGCGTTATCCTGCTGATATGTCCAGTTATCGCCATAAATATTTCCAGCAAATTCTATCAACTCACTGTCCAAAAGATTTACATACACACTAGCATTCATTTGAGTGGATATATAGCATATAGGTGTCTTTCCATTGAAGCAGATTGCAGCCCATACCATCAAGGTACCGCCTCCAAAGCCTCCCTTGTAGCAGGAACGTCGTTCCTGACGCGAATCTCTCCAATATTTCTTGCAATGATCTGGGCCGTCCAAATTGAATTTTTTTTCGTCACTAAACACTATATTCTGCCACTCTTCGGCCCAGAATTGGTATTTATTTGCAATCTGCAAACGTGCTATAATATGCCTTTGCAAGAGCTTTGGTTTAGGTACCATGGAGGTGTGTTTGGTAAACTTATTTTCATGAATAATTTGAACAATTCTATTCCTTGTTATTTGCAATCTTAACTTGGTCCGTATTTGACCGCTACTCATCGATTCCGCTACTGCTAGCCGTCGAATCATCCGTTTGCACCGATCATCAATGTTGGTTTTCCGTCCGCTGCGTCGCACTGTACCATAATTGGTGGGGTTTTTAACAAATCTTGATATACAGTTTCGATGCCGCTTTAGTATGGATGCAATCTCGTATATTTTGGAACCGACTTCATGCATTCCTATAATTATTCCTTGTTCCTTGGCTGACAAACTAGTACCACGTGGCATTTTAGGCTTAAAGTTAAATAAATGTATTAAAATTTCAAATAACTCATCAAGTTAATACACCTACAATAGTTTTGTAAACAAATTTTCACGCAAAAAGATTTATCCGCGACAATATCAGCAAGAAAGATCAGCTAGACTGATTTTGCACATATAAATATTTACTACGCAATACCCAATGCACAAGCACATTCTTAATGTAACGGTACAACGAAAGAGAGCAGAATGAAACAATTTTCGTTGCATATTAACGGCAACATATCAGCCGTTAATTCTACATTCACCAAAATTCAAAAAATACTAGTGAACAAAATATATAAACAAAATCAGAAATGCACATATAATTATTTGTATGAGGTATATTCAGAATAGAAATGAAATCTTTATTATAGCATTATTGTTATGTATGTATATTTAAGAATATGACCCTGTTCCTATTTCTAAAATGAATACAATTAGGTCATAAGTCAATAATAGATAACTCGATCGGTATGGTTCTACTAGGGTTCCCCAGATGAGTTCTGCAATGTTTCCGGTCCGTGAACAAAATAAGAGTTCAGAGCATCACCGCTATATGATAAAATTTTTTGAAAATAAGATTTTCAACAGTTTTGGAAACAATTAGAGATAAACTGAAGGCAATAGACGTTAGGTTATGAATTTCCTAATAATCTGAATTATCGTTGATTTGATTATTAGCTTCGCAATGAAGAATGATATATGATATTTTTATCGAGATATTTCAGAAACATATTTTTCGGAAGAAGTTGAAAGAAACTTATTCACAAAATTATCCTCGGGTTACATCAAACTGTAATCAGATAGCTCATCTGACTAATTTCACCTACCCAGAAATGTCTTTTCGTAAATAAGCACTTTTTGGCTTCGTAGATTCCTAGACAAATCTTAAAAGATAGTTTCCACCACGTCTTTTTTCAACTATCAACAAAAGTTTGGATCAAATAGGCCTCAAATCGACAATTTTTTATCCGATTTAAGAAAACTCGGTAGTTAAAGTATTATTGAGTGCGTTTCTGTTCGGCCGTTTTTGAAATGCTCAACTGCTTTGCATAATATCGATTGTCATGTCATCATGTGCATCCAGCAATCAAAAAGAAAAGAGGACCGCGCTTCAAAAGCCACCCGAGCTTCTCCCCGCCCACGCATTAGCGCAAGCGTTGAAGGCAAAAGTGAATCGTTCATATTGCATAACAACAATGCCTATGCTATGCCCACACCCCACTGAAATGGATTTCAGATTTCGGCACAACGTTTCACTGCTGGTGCTTCATTGAGCTGTGAATTTCGACGCGCACGTTCACGCATTCACGGCGGACAGGCGACAGGCGAAATGAGCGGAAAGAACGCGCAGCGCGTGGGAGTGATAGGGAGTGATGGTGGGGGTGCACATTAACAATGCTGTATCGGCAGCAGCAACAACAACAAACACAGTCGACATTAGCATAACTGCACGACTGTGTATGCATGTGTATGTGAGGGTGCTGAAGTGGATAGAGCAGCTGCTGCCTCCTGATATGCGTTAACACCTGTTGTTATTATTGTTGTTGTTGCTGCTGCCTAATCGCACAGATAATGATCCTTTATCTTTGGCACTTACTTATGCGATGTTTTATTCCGCGCGTTTTCGATTTTGCCTTTTTCTTTCGCTGAGCCCCCACTTGAGTGCTGATGGTAAGGGATTTGTGCGGGATTTGCAAAGCGTTGTCGCTTAAGCATTTTTTTGTGCATTTCTGTCAAGTTGTTGTAGCTTGTTTTTGTTGCTGATAGCACCACTTATACATGCGGAAAATGTAATGAAATCATTAAATTGCGTATCTAGAGCGAATGTCGTGCATTTCGAGAAGCTTAAATTCATGTTTTAAAGGTGCTTTACAGAAAGCTATAAAATGTCCATATTATAATGTAAAATCGTGTTTAAGGTTAAAGAAGCCAGAAAAAGTACAGAATATACATACATATGTATATCAAAACTTCCACACTAGTCTAAAAGAAATCTAACTATAGCAATCAAATCATCGATTATTATCGTTATCGACATTAGAGATTTCGGTAAATATAAAGACCTACCTATAATCTTCTGCTATACATTTTGAATAAAGGGCCAACAGAAAACTATCAAAACCTTTCAAAAAAGATTGTTTGACCGGTCCCTTTATATAGGTTCATATCCTGTGAAGGAATGGAACATAGAATATAAAATATATTTCCTAGAAGCACTAGAAAGTGATGGAAAAAGTATCAATCGCGATGATGGAACTTTCTCAAGGAATCACCACTAAGAGCTGGTGGTAGAAACTTCAAAGGAAAAAGAACTAAGCATACTCTTGGCCTTTGAAGTCGAAGACAGCTTTTGGGATAGAGAACGAACGATTTTGAAAATATAATTCAAATCAAATCGGTAATTATAGGTTTAGCTAAGAAGACGTTGTAGTTCGTTCTCAGTGGGATTCACAAATTCTATGGTATAGCACAGTTAACTAGGCGGAAATCCGAAAACTACTCAAGGAATATTTTACAAAATTATAAAATAGCATAAAGATAAAGATAATTTCAAAAATTAAACTTCAAACTATTTCTTACTTCGAAACAACTGATTCCAATTCTGTATTTTAGCGATTATTATTATTATTGCACTGTAACTGTTGAGTTACGTTAGGTTAAAAGGTAGATCTCAAGAAGAATCTCACTTTGCCAGCTAAGAACATCGGTCCCTTGTGGTATTAACTCCTAAATACTGGAACACTTGTTCCTTACAGATCAACAAAGCAATGAGACGGTTAATATCAGTTTGTTTATTGGCCATTCGACTTTCGAATACCTCCACTTCGTTGGAAAGATCAGTTGGAGAAGGACCTGGCTACATTGAGAATCTCCAATTGGTGCCAAACAGCGAAAAGGAAGAAGAATACCGAAATATTTCAGCCTCAATCTTGAAGGGCTGGACAATGTAGGAGAAACTGTCTGGATATTTTCACCACATCCTCTTCCATACAACTTTTTTACCGCATGGATGCCTATCGAATAGTTGCTCAGGGCAATTATTTCAGTAGTGTAATACACAAGAAGGCTAGAAGAACCTCGCAGTCGCATAGGAACTGGTCGTCGACAAATGCCTGTTAAGCGCACGCTAGGTCCATTGATCCAGTCCCCCAGAACGCAAAATGTCAATAGAGATTAGAGATTCAACTCGGTCCTATTTCGATGTGAGTGGGGCAGGGGTGCCCCTTAGGATAGCTATTGATCCGGTGTCGAAGTTTCCGACATATGAGCAGTATCTTGGGGAAAATATTTCAAAAACTGAGAACTAATTCACTTACATACAGCTGCGCAGACAAACCGATGAACTTGGCTGTTATTATGTTTTAGCAAACTTCAGGTTATAAAAAGGACGTATTATATGAACCATCAAAGACGAAAATATGTCGGATAGAACTTTTTCTAAGAGAACTCTATCACATGACTTTTTTTTTCCAAGAAGACTAAAACTTTGTAAGAAGGCTGATTTGCATGTATACATTTTAAAAAAACCCAAAGCGATATTTTTCATCTCATCCCTCCTCTGCCTTACCAAATTCTTGATTTTGCTTTATAACCAAGGGGGAAGGATATTTAAATTGATGCGTCATACACGGCGTATACGCGATTTTAGATAATTCTATTTGGCAAACATGAAGCGTTCACTTTCATTAGCGCCAGCAGACGACGCTGACAGCCATATCACTAGCTCTAAATGGGAAATAAATTTGCCAAAATGTTTGTCGATATGTATGTTTGCTTACTGCTGCTCTTATATAGTTAAGGCTTATATAGGATATGTACCACACACATGTATGAGCATATTTGCACATCTAAAGGCTTCATGTCATACATTCTAAGCCACACTTGCACTTGTACTTGCCATTCGTGTGTTCTCGCGTACGCAGATTTATTTTGCTTCCATTCAATGGCACAAATCCCCAAGCGCATGCACTCACGCAAATGTTCTATGTTGAAATGTGTGTTGTTGTTGTTTATTTGAAAATATTCGTGGCTGCTATTAAGTTGCTACTGAATCGCACTGTGTTTGTTGTTGCTGCTGTTTGGCTGTCAAATCACAGACGCACTGTTGCATTAAATCTGTCGTGATTGCAGCATGATGTTTGGTCGATTTTGATTATGCACCATAAATCCTGCGAGAGGCGATGTTGATGAAATTAAAGCGCAGACACTAGTTGAGTCAAAGCGCTACTGAGAAAGGGGTGGAGCTTTGAAATTCTAAAGAAAGTGTACATATAATACTTTAATACTTCAAAGCTCATAGAATCGAAGTTTTAAAAGTCATATAGAATAACTAAATATATGTCTGTGAGTCTACAATGGATGGATGGATACATGTGTAAAAGTTCACGCAAGTGAGGAAAGTTCTCTGGGCGCAATTCACTTGGGAGTGGCCAAAAACGATTCTTTTGCATATGGCTCAAACAGCTCACGACTTGCAGCCTTACATAAAGTATCCTCTGAATAGCTTGAAGGAGAGCTAAAGTGATAAGGAGAAGCATTTGTGCCTTGGGTTGGGCGCTTCCCCTAGTGAAAAGTCCGCTATAACCGCGTAAGCGGTGTCGACACTAATAAATAAGAAGAGTCGGCAAATTTAACTAGTCTTGTACGTGGAGTGACATCTTAAACGGAAGGAGTTAGAATCGGCTATTATGAGATGTTTCCAAATATCGTGTTGAGATATTCTGAACGTTATACAAATATAACATAAGTGATAGATAATCTTCATCATTATCTCTGATCGGATCTTGGTGTATTGTTTTTCGTCGGCTGTGACCAGTTCTCTTTTTTGGCAGAGGATTCACACTAAGTCTGTTTGTTCAGTCATTTGTGAAGCCAAATAAAAGCTCCTGTGGCAAGATTTTAGCTATCGACAAAGGGCCCTAAACCTATAACAAATCAGCTAAGGTGTTTTATGTCTATTATTTATTATATTTTTTATCATACCTCTAGCTCTTACTAGCTTTCATTAGCTCTATTTGACGCCCGTGGACTCTCACTGCCTCTGACCGGTGCCTTTGTTTCTCATCAGAACTCTTGTACAGTCACTTACTCTTCTTTCGGTTTGTACTGACTACACAGCTTTCACTTTTTTTTCTAGATATCATGTGCGTCATACCGATTCCATATTTCTTTTACCAACTCACCTTACTGTCTCATCCTTAACGACTCTTCCTAGAATATACGGCCTCTTATTAGAGGATTTCGGTTCGTACTGGCTCCCAACGATATACTACAGCTACCTCACTTGCTCTCACTGCGCCACAACGGTTCCCACTTTCTATCAGCGGCTTTCCTTTTCTTCTTAGTGTTAAGCCTTACTGTTCCTATTATGGCAATGAGTCATATCTTGGAAAATACCCATAAAATGAGGATCGACACACATCACACATTCACCGATTTTAAAGCTGCTTTTGACAGTCCGAAAAGGAGCTAAGTCTGAATTAGGTATTCCCGCAAAACTAATAGGATAAGATAAGATAATAAGAAAAGCTTAGTTAGGATCGGTAAGAACCTCTCCGGGCCGTTCGACACTAGACAAGGCGACTACCTGTCGCAAACTTCTTCAATCTACTGCTGGAGAAAATAATTCGAGCTGCAGAGCTAAATAGACAAGGTACAATCTTATACAAGGGCTGCTAGCGTACGCCGATTATATTGATATCTGCGCCGTTGGTTCAGGTTGGAAAAAAGAAGCGAAGAAAATGGGTCTGGTAGTGAAGGAGAGCAAGACGAAATATCTCTTGTCAGTCATAACTTCAAAGTCGTAAATAATTTTGTCTATCTTGCAACTATCGTTAGCACAAACAACAACGTCAGTTTCGAAATCTAACAAAGAATAACTCTTGTTAACAGGTTCTTTCTCGACGATAAAAACCAAATTCTATAAGTCACTCATCTTCCCCGTCCTGCTATATGGTGCGAGACATGGATGATGACAACTTCTGATCAGTCGGTGTTAAGAGCTTTTCAAGAGAAAGGTTCTGCCGTAGATTTATGGGCCTTTGCGATTTGACATAATTCAGGTAATTAAGAGACAGTGGCTACGATAGCTGGGTCGTGGCGTACGAATGGATGAAAACACTCCAGCTTTAAGCGAAACGCAGTACCCGCCGGAGGAAGCAGAGGAAGAGAAAGACCTCCGCTCCGTGGGAAAGACCAGGTGGAGAAGGATCTGGCTAGACTTGGAATCTCCAATTGGCGCTAAACAGCGTAAAGGATGAACGACTGGCGAGCTGTTGCAAACTCGGCTATAACCCCGTAACCGGTCTCTTCGCCAATAAAGAAGAAGTTCCTTTTATGGATCCGTAATGAATTTTTCGGTCAAATAATACCAGAAATAGTTTAGTTTAGCTGTCGGGAATAAAAATCGTTGTTTCAGAGAGTCGGTCAGTAAATGTAAAAACCTTGGAAATGGCTTAGAACTATCTATTGACAGAACTAATTACTATCCTAAGTATTGTCATTTATTCGAGAACAGAGAAGTTAGAATATATAAAACAGAAATTATATAATCAATTTTAGTTTGGAACAAAATTTATCCTCATATTTATGGAGTTTAAGTACTAGCAATCAACTCGGAGTATTTGTTTAAAAGTTTAAAGCAGGTAAAGACCAAAGCATATTTCACTCAACTTTCTTTTGCTGAGTTTTGACTTTAAATTGTCTGCACGCTTTAACCAATTTGTATATATTTTCCCCCATCCAACAAATGTATTTGCCTGGCGCCTCTTTTAAGCCCATTTTAATTTTGAATATTAACTTGTTCTTCCTGATCCGGGCACTTAATTGTGCCTAATTTTAAGAGCAATTTACGAATTTGTTTCAAGACACTTCAAACAAGTTGCAATGGCTTTGAAATCTCAAGAAAAAAAAGAAAAAACGAAAAAAAATACGGCACAAAAGTAAGACTGAAAAAACTTGTGAAGAGCTAAACGCTAAGCTAAAAGCAGCAAACAAAAAGAAGCAAGCAACGTTCTAATGCTACTCACTTAACTTAATTAATTTAATTACATTACAACTGCGGGTAGTCAACCATTCGACCGGTTGTTTGTCGGCTTGTGCGCGTGGCGCTCGTAATATTTAAACGCGCGTGCTTTTTTGACATTTAAATGGCATATTAAGGAGGGGTATTACGCGAAGACTACACTCATTTGGGCTATTTTATAAGCGTTTGCTCTCCAGTGACCCATCCCCCGTAAGTCAAATCGCTGCGCTCAAAGAATTTAAAGCGAAAACTTCGCGCGTTAATTTGAGTGAAATAGCAGCAGTTTTTCAAAAGAGCTTGCAGTATTTTTTCTAATTCTCTTTGGTTGCCTTTTTTGCGGAAAATTATACCCGAGCAAAATATGTTGGTTGAGGTTAATGTAATTTTTTTCATCGGGGTGTTAAGGAATATATTTTGCTTAGCGAAACTCAGACTAAGCATATTTTTCCAACTCTAAGACACATCCCGATAACTCTTTCTTACAGGTGTTACTTTGGACTTAGTAGGTAATTGAGAAGTAGACCTCTCTTGGCGAACATAAACTAAACTCTATAAGTCATTCAACATCCCCGTCCTGCTATATGGTGCAGAGGCAATGACAACTGGACGCCGGGGTAAGCAGAGGAAGAGGAAGATCTCTACTCTGTTGGAAACGCCAGAAGGACCTGGCTATTATAGAAATCTCCAATTGGCGCAAAACAGCGAAAAAGAAGAACGACTGTCGCGCTGTTGTAAACCCTAATGCGAATGTTATCCTTCAAAGGGTGTGGTTTAGAATATTGACTAATGGCCATCTACAGGTCCAGTTACAGAATGTTCAAAAGTACCTGTGAGCTTGAAGTTTACTGAAGTTTTATTTTTCCTCCTGGCTTTTCGATATTACCACAGATCGTACCTGACCGCTAATAAACGAAGGCTATTCTCATGTAAAATAAAGAAACAGTCCTCAAATCGGTGAAAAACTTCATAAGCATGTTATGTAAATCTTTTACCAGTGAGCATTCCCTTTAGGAAGCAGAAACAATTCGATTAACATGTCGGCTGTGAACGTAATTCGAAGCTAAATACGCGCCATTTTGCTTTTGCTTTCATTAATTCCAGTTCTGCGCGAACTTAGTGCTACCTTAGAAATTTTCCCTCATTTAGTTAATATAACTCACTTTAGTATTTTTTCCCATGAAAGCTGAAGTTTTAATTTATTCATAAGCACCGATGCGTACTCGAGAGCATCGACACGCCTTTTATATTTAATCTCGCGCACCCTCATCCGCACTTATTCAGGTCTAAGCAACTGCTGCTGTTCGGAATACATACATACAAGTCAATGCAAGGAAAGTGGCATGAAAAAGACTTGAAAAGAATATTTCTAATTTTTTTATATAGAAGTGTACATACATATTTGTACATATGTATGTATGTATAAAGCGTGGCGTTAAGCATATGGCCGGGCAAAACCTTTCTTCCTTAGCCATTTAATTGCCGTTACTTAAGTAAGATAAACAGTTATGTACAGTTGAATTGAGTTGAAGTGCAGCATATTTATATTTGTTGAATTTCCCTCTCTTTTTTTTAAAGAAATAGTCAGTTGTTGTTTTTGCGATGAAGCGGTAAAATCTTCTGTTTTGTAGCGCTAAATACACTTAACACCCTTCGTAAACTTTGCATTCCAAATAGATGACTGTCTTTAAGTTGTTAAATACCGACTCTTAAAATATTTTTTCATCAGTGGAGGAGGGGGACTGACCGCTGGGTAGATTAGGTGCATTTACTCAGCTGTTCGTGGTGGCTTGGTCTATATTTGTAGTGCGTGTAGATATTTTTTATTCTTTTTTTATTGGCGTAAACACAGCTAACGCGAAACAACCGAGTTTACAACAGCTTAGCACGTCAGTTGTTCTTCCTTTTCGCTGTTTGGCATCAATTGGAAGTGTTGCCAGGTCCTTTTCCACCTGGTCTTTCCTGGTCTGGACTTTGATTTTCTATAATTTAACTTTTAAGGTTAAAAAGCTTTGAAGCTGTCTGGGAGTTCACGTCCTCGTTACGGGGAAAAAATTGCGGGTAAAATACAGCTGTACGTTGATTGATAACGCTGTAAAACAAACTATTAGGTTCGAAAGAACCCCTAAATGTTCAGGTTGGCTGCAATGGCCAGCGTGATAGCAAAGAAGCACCCAATCGCAGACAAATGACTCAGCAGCAGTGGAAAAAGGCGGAGCTGAAGCCACTAAATGAGATCTTCAGAAGAATGGATGTAGACCCAGACACTCCAATGGCAACTTTCAATGGTGTCCAAATTTTAAAATATAGAGATGACTCCTCGGCCCCTTAGTGAAGGAAGTGGTTGTGAAGGTCTGTGGGAAGGATCGTTGTGGAGATAGTCCACCGTATCTGCATTCCCCATTTCAAAAGCGAAGGTGTACATACCCCGCTCGACAAAGCCTCTATGGACCGATGAAGGATTGGATGGTGCTGAAGGTTCCCAATTCCGGCAAGGAGAATGGCGTCCAAAACTATATTCTCCAAATAAACAAGTCGGCCGATTTTATGCGGAATATTGGTTAAGATGGCGTGGGGCGCCTCAAAAAGCGCAATCCAACCTATAATAACGAGGACATGGTGAAGCAGCGGGAGGTGGAGAGATTTTAGAGACCTCCTTGAAGCTCCAAGAAGCAGGGAAGCAGGGAAGGGTGACTCGAAGATTTTTTAGAGAGGATCAGGTCTCCATCTGGTCTTTCCAATGGAGTGGAGGTCTTCCTCTTTCTCTGTTTCTATTACGAAAAATTAAAAAAAAAAATTGCTTAGCAAGAAAACCACTGTAAAGCAATCAAATCTCAGTGTTTTTCATTCAGATTTGCTCATTTGATTTCAACTGCACTGTTTTCCTTCTCTGCGCCAGACTACACTCACTGGTGAAACTCCCGAAAATAAATGACTTGTAAAATTGTTATGGATTTGTATAACTTGCACTGTGTGGCTTCGGGTTGTGGTTGCCCTTGTGATATTTGCAGGAATTTCGACTGAATCAATGCAAAACATATGGATGGCTTACTAAGTGCAAAAACAACAGCAATAATGGGTGAAAAATATTGGCTGAATAATAGCAGCACTTCATCAATGTAATTTATGCAATTGCGCTCTGTGTGAGTGCCAGAGAGTTGAGTTTGATAAGTGCTAAAACAGCGGGAAACTCTTTGCCACAAGACAAGCAATAGACGAACATACACACCCTCCCACATACCTATGTATAAGTATCCGAAACAGCTGGAGTGGCGTCATTTAAAAACCAAGCTATGTTGCCTGCGTATCCGTTTCCGCTGCGAGCAACAGCCACACAGCCACACAGCGCCACAGCTTCATTGCTCTCTAGCTGTGTTGAACACGGCTCAATGATTTCAATTTGACTTTGCTGCCGCTTAGTATGCGGGTTCGCTCCACCCACTCCCCAGCTTTAATATACTTGCAGTATATATATACACACTTATTTACATACACATATATCTGTATTTATAAATATTGCATGGCGTCTAAAGCCATTGGCTGCCAGCTCACTTTCAGTCTAAAGAATTTGTGGAGGCGCCGTGTTTGTGCGCGGCTGTGTGTCTTCCGTATTTTCACTTGTGAAAATTCCATTATGGAAATTAACGCATCGTTACTCATTTGATGAGATAATTCGTCTGGCAGACGACCACACGCAGCTTCTATGAATGATGGTGAATTGTGTTGTGTTGTTGCTGTGCTGCTTTTGCCATTTCCATTTCTCAAAGAAAAAAGTTGGAAAGGGTGTGCTTTTGACTGACAGCCTAGTCTATGCAACATCAAACCCATACTCATACATAAACGCACACACTCACAACTGTGAAGTTGACAAGGACACTGAAAGATTTCCAACCAATTTACGTTGATTTCAATAATTTCCATATACAAATGTTTGGTTTGTGCTCGGCTTAAGCGACTGTAAGCTGTTGGAATTATCTCGTGAACTTTTCACTCACTCTTATGTTGCTATTGTTGTTGAAAAAAGTGGGAGATGTATTTGAAAAAGTTCTCCTTTCGAATATCTTAATTATTTTTTTGGGAATTTTTGTTCGAGTCCTGGAATAGCAGATGATACAGGAAGCTAGGATAAATAACCAGTTCCAAAGCCAATCGAAATAGAGAATGTTCCCATATTTTTTCCAGATAAGAGAAAAATCTGAGACTAAAAATGTGTTCAGTAAAAACTTGGGCGAGTACTATTTCGCTTTCAAATGAATGAGTCTTAAAGTCGTAAGTTCTGTATTTCATTACTAGCTTCGATACTTCGATGGGCTATAGGATACTTATCGAAACATTAATTTGGATTTTGGCCGCCTTAATGGAATGCAGGGTCGTTTACGTGGTATTCATCCTGAGTAACGCTAAATGACCTTCGGTCTGGCTTATATATCTCTTAAGAGACCTAGGATTTGAGTCATATTATGTTTCAGGACGTAACTTATTTGGATTTGAGTAAATCCCGAGTAGGTAGCCGAAGTGGTGGTTCGTCACCTGTGTATACGGGGTGATACCATGTAAAGATCGCTGGCGAGGTGACGTTAAAATACGGAAATGTTCTCCTGTTATCAATAAGTTAATGTGGTAAATGTAGGTTGAGATGACTCCCTCTTTGGCTTCTTAACAAATATAACCTTCGGTGACTACTTTCCAGTGATGGAGAGCCGTTCTGTTTGGGGACTTAGCAACCATGAATGATGTAATTCATATCAACAAGGTGGATTGGTCGGAGCGGGCTTGCAAATCGGACAGTGTCTCGTTTGGGTTACAATCTAGGGTGACGGAATCAATCTCAGCGAAAGGCAATGAAAAGTTTCCTTTGATAGGCGGAAGCCAGCGGACTGTACATGTAGGTTGGGCTGTGATGTTATGCGAAATCGCCAGCACCAGTAGAGAAGGCTCTGCTAGGTTTATAACGGGTTGGCTGACTTCCGTAATGGCGCCTCTAGGAAACATACAATAACGGCAAAGAAAGAGAAATTGGACCGTCACGTGGCATCAAAGACCACAGCTCGCTACGAAGGTAGAAATATAGACCTGTGTAGCATTACAGAACACTTGAGTGTGCTAGAAAGTTGCTAAGTGGCGGCAGAGCTACCTGTTTCAGAGAAGCCAACCTTCAGTCAAGTCGAAAAGGTTACATGGGGGAATCATCCTTCGTTTGGATGCTGAAGTGGTACCAGCTGGCTCAATAGAACTGGGTTTATGTGAATGCATTAGAGAAGATGGAGTTATGGTATGATACCTTGAAAAGAGAATATAACTCTCGACAAAAATTGTAGCTGAGACCACACTCAGGTGTTTGAAAGCTAAAACTTTCTCACAGATTTATGAAACTCTGTTGCAATTTGGATATTCTAAACACGGATACACGTACACACATTCATATATACAGATATTACGTATATACCTAAATAATAATATACACGGAAACAAGCCTATGAATCCTCGCCGTGCAACTGTAGGTGCTGTGGTGTCGGTTTGATGGATGATGTTTTGGCACTTGACTTTTGGTCTCTGTACTCACTACTGACGAGTGCTGAACTGGCGCAGCCAAATGCCAATGTCCATCATTCGTCTTCGTAAGCCAGACGTAATTATTTGACTTTCGCTGTCAGCGACTGTCCAAAATGATATGGAATGGCCAACAATAAATTCGCGTCAATGTATGTATGTCCCTACTTTTGTATATAGGCATTTTCTTACATAATTATAGCATGTACAGTTATATACATTCACTGTGAACCGAAATTGTATCAGTAGCCATTCTCTTTGTGCTCTCCAATTATTTTTGACCATTGCCGTCTGTTTGTATTGCCTTTATTTTGACACAGGCCGCCTGACAGATAACTGACATTTATGGACGTGACACACGCCTGCTCGTGACACAGTCGCTCGTATTTTATTATCGTTAAGATGTACTGGATGTATATCGAAATTGCAATACATATGTTTTTATAAATACTTCTGTATAAGAAAACACGTTTTATATTTATATATATTATTTTTGGAATACTATTCGTGTTCACTGAAATATATTTAGGAAAAATAAATACCCTCCAAATATGAGTTTAATTAGTAAAGGTCATAAGTAAATATGGATGAAAGGATAATGGGCGGGGATGCGAAATCGTTTTTTATATCGAACAGATACATAATTCTTTAAAATAAGCCGACTTAAAATAGATCTTTACTCTTAGTCCTTTTTCACCATACATAAACCAATCCGAGCTCAGAGTATACTGAAACTATGACCTAGAAAATATTACCGGATTGTAGGCACATTCGAAATATTTTTACCTCAGCCGACTGGAACTTATATCTACTATACAGCCAGTGAGTTTGTTAGAGGCAGCAGAATAAATTGTCAAAACATGGGGCTAGCTTCCTGTGCGAACTGCCAGTTGACATGAAGACTGAAACCCCAAAATACCTGCTCATTAAATGCACAGCAGTCTAGAAGCACAGTATAAAGGCCCTTGGAACCATATTTCAAAATAGGGATCACATCGCCTTAATAGCACCTAGAAGTATATTGGAATTTATCAATATGCTGGGGCTAGGTGAGTCTTTGTGATTTAGGAGAGGGCACAATAGACCTAAGGTTGCGGTGCAATGATTGAGGATTTATTTATCAAATCCAATCTAATCCTAAACAAGACATTTGTGAAAAAAAACCAGATATTCTGGAAAAATTATAAATCGATTGTAGATAAAAAAAAATGAAATTCCCAACACAACAATAACAAACATTGAATTCCCAACTCTCTCTCACACTATGGGGAGGTAGTTGAAGGCATATAGTAAAGTCCAAGCATTTTTTAGGACTTTCGTAAAGCAAAATGAGATGGCCAAAAAGTAATTATACTAGTGTGAGCAAAAATTAGTAAGATTCTTTATTTTAATCAAAATAATCATTAGTGCTTAGTACTACTGTGCCCAAAAAATAAGGTGACATTGAATTTATTTTGAAAATTCTTTATTTATTCTTCCAAATCAATTTCATCCCCTTCAAAATAATCCCCTCCCGATGCAATGCACTTATGCCAACGGATTTTCCAATCTTCGAAACACTGGTTGTAGTCACTTTCCGGGATGGCCTTCAGTTCCGTCTTCGCTGCGGCTTGAATCTCCTCTATCGTATAAAAACGGTGTCCCCGGAGCGGCCTTTTGAGCTTGGTGAACAGCCAGAAGGCGCACGGTGCCAGATCAGGTATATACGGTGGTTGCAGAACGATATGGGTTGAGTTTTTAGCGAAATGATCACGAATTACGAGGGCAGTATGGGATGGTGTATTGTCGTGGTGTAAAAACCAAGAATTGTCTTTCCACAATTCCGGCCTTTTTAGGCGGATAGCGTTACGCAAACGACGCATAACGTTCAAATAATATTCCTTGTTGACTCTTTGACCGGTTGGAAGGAATTCATAATGAACAACACCACGATAATCGAAGAAAACAGTCAACATGGCCTTGATTTTTGAGCGACTTTGGCGCGATTTTTTTGGTCTCGGCTCGCTTTTGGCACGATATTCGCTCGATTGATCGGTTGTTTCGGGGTCATAAGCATAGATCCAAGTCCCATCGCCAGTTATAATGCATTTCATGACACCCTGGTAGTCGGAAAGCATCGTTTCACACACTTCAACGCGACGCCTTTTTTCCAAAAAAATCAATGTTTTCGGTACCAGTCGAGATTTGACGCGCTTGAGGCCCAAAATATCCTTCAAAATGGTATTGGCTGAGCCTTTCGATATGCCAACTTCATCAGCAAGGTCTCTAATTGTTAATCGACGGTTTTTCAACACCAAGTCTTTGATTTGTTGAACATGAGCTTCGTCGGTTGAGGTTGATGGTCGCCCTGGACGCTCTTCGTTTTCGACACGTTCACGGCCGGCTTGGAACTCACTATATACGTATCTCTTGTAAACATTTTTTTTTCGATGATTAACCGTCAGAGATTTTACTGGCATATTTGAACTAACGAAATTATTAGTGAAAACCATTTTGAAAGATCACTTGCGCCTAAGAAAGGTAAAAGCGCGATTGGTTCCAAAATCTGTCAATTTTTTCGAAAAACAATGTGGCATTAGCGTCTGTGAAACAATGCTTTTCGACTACCGGGATGTCACGACACGTATATTACTACGATGAGTCTTGGATCTATGCTATATATGAGTCGAAGCCGAAAAATCCCGTCAAAGCAGGTCAAAAATCAAGCTTATGTTGACAGTTTTCTTCGATTATCGAGGCATGATGCACTACGAATTCCTTCTGACTGGCTAAAATGTCAACTATTTGAGTGTTATGCGAAACTATTCGTATGATGAACCAGCATTTTGCATCACAATAATGCACCGTCGCATGCTGCATTGATTCTTCGTGAGTTTTTCGACAAATTTTGAACAAATATTGTACCGTATTTATCTGATTTAGCTCCGTGTGAACTTTGGATTTTCAGCAAACTCAAACGACAGCTCCGCGGAAACCAATTTGAGTCAATTTAATAGAGAAAT
>JBAWJQ010003644.1:0-120143 GCA_037783105.1 Bactrocera zonata
TTTTTAGTAATTAATGATCAACCATTTCCATTAATCATGTTCACTCATGTTCAATATAATGCTTGGTTCACAGCTTTAATGAGATGTAAACAAATCGGTTGTCAATGAAAGAAAAAGTTAATTAAGAGAGTTAATGAATCTTTTGAGCATGCCAAAACGTGCTGGGACATGTGAAAGTTTAAATTTCTAAAATAAAAAATTACATATTTTGTTTTACTACATTTCTTTTATTACAAAAATAGTGAGATTACAAAAATGTACAACAACAATAGAACAAAAGCATCATGTGATGGCAAAATAAAGACGTTAGCGATTGGAAAGGCCATTTCAATTTTTTCAAAATTGCTATTTTTCGTTTAAATATATGAGTTTATAGATTCTTCTTTACCGAAAAACTAAAAAGTGCAAGTAAAATGAATAATTATTTGTTACAGCAGAAACAACATTTTCTTTTTATTATTTGAAAATTTTTTTTACTCTATACTTTGTCAAAAGTCACCAACATAATTGGCAATAATATATACATATGTACGTATGTATGTACATATTTGTATATAGAAAATAACAGTGGCGCTGTTAGCAACTAAGCTAAAGTAATTAAACAGTTAATGTGAAATACATTTGACAAACATACATACAAACGTACACAATCAACAATAAATGTCATTTATCTCATAAAATAAACCGCCAACAATTAATTTTTGGCGAAAGTTAGTGTTTGTGTTTATTTTCGTTCGACAGAAACAACAATATCGCGGAAAAAAGTTCCATTGCCAAGC
This sequence comes from Bactrocera zonata, assembly GCA_037783105.1. Taxonomy (NCBI): domain Eukaryota; kingdom Metazoa; phylum Arthropoda; class Insecta; order Diptera; family Tephritidae; genus Bactrocera; species Bactrocera zonata. The sequence continues at coordinate 780 of JBAWJQ010003644.1, forward strand.
AGTAACATTTCGAGTCTTCACGAAACTGAACTCTTTAGATGACTTCAGACACTTTCGTTGTCATTGTTATTGTGTTGTATTTACTTTTATTTTTTCATTTTCCTTTCTTGTGTTTTTTTTTCTGTTTTTGTTCTTCTCGCACGAGAGTCGTCTGAAGTGGAATTGGAAGTAAAAGTGCATGCCTTCATTCATGAAATCATACTTACATACGCCTAAAAGCTTTCATACATAATTTTATAAGTATGTCTACATAGATATTTATATTTACCAATAATTTTCTTGTAAGCCAAATATAATTGTGCTCATTGTATTCCCTCACTATTCCACAATGGGCGGTGGGAAAAGTGCCGAAATGTCGAAATAGATGTTTGCATCTAAAAATTATAACTGCTTGAGAGGTTAAATCTTTTAATGGAAGAAAGAATATTTTTCAGCATTTTCTTTTTGAAGATTATCTCTTACAAATGTTGACCGCAACTACGTCTCAGATGGTCCATCCATTCAGTACAATTTTCGATGGCTCATTCGAGCATTTCGCCGGGTAGCTGGCGAATGACATGCGTGCTTTAGACTTTACATATCCACATAGGAAAAATTCTAACGGTGTGATTTCACACGATCTTGGTGGCCAATCGACCGGCTCAAAACGTGAAATTATCTGCTCACCGAAGTGTTCTCTCAATAATTCATTTGATTGATACGATGTGTGGGAAGCGGCGCTGTCTTATTAAAACCAAATGTCGGCGAGATCACGAGCTTCAATTTTAGATATATTTAGTCGGTTATCTGACGGCTGAAGGCCTCGTAGCCAGTGCTGCGTTTATGTATTTATATAATAAAACTCTTTTTGTTATATGAATTATTATAAATAAATAAATAAATATCTGACGCGATGACGGTCGTCATTGGCGGTTACGTTCTTACCTGCAACATTTTTGAAGAAATGTGGACGATGATTCCATCTGCCCACAAACCACAACAAACCGTTATTTTTTATTAATGAGCTCTTGAATCCTACTGCGAATGGCTCCGAATCGACCTGCACACTTTCAGCTACGCTTCTTCACTGCATGCTGGACGTGGTCTATTCGGTCGAATATTAGCCAAGATAAGTGATGGTGTAGTGAATAGTACGCTCAGTAGACCGATTATGTTGACCATAAGTTGAGCGAAGCGCTTGAAACACATTCTTTACAGAATATGAATTTTCGTAAAGTGAACGATTTGTAAAAGTTGTTCTGGGGTAAGTTTTGTCATATTGAAATGACAAGCAATTCTGATTAAAAATAACATGACAACATGACTCACACGTGGTATGCCATAAAAAAGACTATTGAAAAAGTACCTCTACTTGAATCACCTGTTAGGTTCCTTTGCACTTGATGTAAGCCTCGGCTGGGAGGGTTTTTCAATGCCTTCCACGAATTTTGGTTTTTCATTTTCCATTCGCTGTTTTTTGGACAGTTTCGACGTCATATGGAAAAACCGACGTCTTGTCAGTAGTAAGGATGACTTTGATGAATGCAGAGGCTTCAGCTACGTTGTCAAGCACCTCTTTTGCGACCTTTACTCAACGTCGCTTTGGCAAAAGATTAAGGTATTTTGTTACGAGTCAATCATTCGCACGCTTCGTATATAAAACAACCAACCCAAACCAAAATGGATTTACTCAATCCATGTGTGATGTTGAGATCATTTTTTATCACCCTGACGCCAACACGACGATTTTAAGCATTGTTTGCTGAACTTTTTCGATTGTTGATGGACATGGATGGGCTTGAGACAATTTTTCGAAGACCTAACGACATTCACTGATTACTGTGCCACTCACATAGTTGTGCTCGTGAAAAGTGGACTCCAAAAATAAACTTCTGCAACATTTTCAAAGGTTCCATAGCCGAGATTCCATTGAAACACAAATTTTCCGTGTTAAAATCTGCAGATAAACTTTGACTCTGAAGATCTCTTGTTACAGCCTTAATTCTTTCGACTTCATTTGAACCAAAGAGTAAAAAATATGGGTATTATAATTGCTGTTGAAATTATGTTCAAACTCTTTGGTCATATACATTATAATCTGCATACTGTTCGCAAATAATTCACTTACCTAATACAAGTTTATTTGTTATATACACTATATATTATACCACATGTATCATATGAGGACGTGTGCTTTTTATTTTTTAGAAGATTCTCTGCATTTCGCTAATCGCCGTTGACACTTCTGCGCAAACACCGAATGATTATGGCGAGGAACCGCCCGAGGGATACTACGCATTTGTCGAATCGCCAAATTCTGTGCCGCCAAAGGTGCGGCCACCGCCCTATACGCATGTCAGCGCGGACTGCAAGAATGTAGGTGGCAATAAAAAGGCCGCTGTTTCGGTTAACAACATTTGTGGTGATCTAAATAAAGGACAAATTCCACAAAATCCCATGAGACAAAATGTTCTCGGCGAGCCGTATCCATTGTAAGTTTGCATTGCATTATTTAGATGAAGGAGTAAAATTTTGAAAACAAAACATTATTGTATTTGCAGTGAGTTGATACGTAACCAGACACTCAAGTTTTTATCGAAAACACTGCCGGTGCTTAAAGCTGACGATACTTTGCCCAAGGTGACACAAATTGTACGTGACGAACCAGTCGATCCGGTGGAGAACAACAACATCGATCGTCACTATAATGCACGAGCAAAACGCGCCACGCCTCCACAGCCACAAAGCCAGCCGCGTGTCGAGGGCCACGAATTCAGTTATTTCGATCCCGCTCTAGACGAAGAACAGCGTGCAAATAGTCGTGCTGCCGAGGAACGAAAGCCACGCAAGTTCTGCGATGGCGGTGGAGTGTAAGTGCAACCTGATATACTATATTTTTCAAATAAATTATTATAAATAATGATACATTATGCAGCTTTTGTACTTTGTACCGCGCCATTCAAGGCGATACATCGGCCGCACCACAAGCCACAGCTGAACGTCGTGAGGAAATCGGACCAATACGTTATGAGGGCCCACCCACACCCTGTCCTGCCAAAGTGGAATACGCTACACCAGTCTTCGCGAAAAACTATCAGGGTTTCTGGCGTTACGTTGTGCAAATTCCATACGAGGGCTATTTCACACAAACCGTCGAAGTGACTCGCTGCATACAGGCTCGCTGTCATTACTTGGACGGCGGTTGTCTATCCTCGCCACGTTGGGTGAGCCTACTTGTCGCTGAAATTTTCTACCCGAATGCAGAGGACGCCGTGCCGACGACTTCAACGACCACGCCAACACCATCCGTACAAGACTTCCAAGCTTACCAGCAATATCTGCAAAAACGAGCCGGCGTAGCAACCGCCTCTGATGGTACCAGCCCAACCAGCAACGCCAACGCACCCGAATACAATCAACACTGTGATGGGCACGATGATATCGGCTGCTTCCAAGTGCGCTTGTACTACGATTGGTTTCTGATTCCCGGCTCATGCAAGTGCTGGCGCCCAGACTACTTTGCCAAGTATGTGCGCAGAAAGTCCGTGGCGGATTTGTAAACGGACCAGCGGTAACGCAAAATACTCACGTAAACGTGAGTCTATTTGAAACAAAAAATCTCAACAAGTCTCCAACTGGACTTACTTATACTCCTGCCTTCTAATTTAATTTTTAAGCATAAATACGCGGCGCTCCGTTGCCTTTATGAGTTAGTTTAGTATTAAAAACTGATTGGTGAAGCTTTCATTCTAAAATTCCAGCCCAACACTATCTGACTACAAACATTATATTTTCCAGATACCTGGAATTTTCAGAATTTTAACTTCGCAGCTACTAATACATATTCAATACCTAAATACTAACTAATTAGTTTAAGCTCTTATTTAACACTATAAGCTAGTACTAGCGCATACATATTGCCCGCAACCGTTGAGGCCAATCAACTGGAAATCGGGAAGCTCAGTATCGTGCAGTTGTATCGCTTCCACGTGTCTCTTTCTTTTGAACCTGAGTATTTGACGAGTATTTGAAAAAGTACACCGTTTTCGGTATTACTTTGAAATTATTCTAAGAAGCAATTATATACTTAAATATAAATATTAAATAACTGTATCTTTACCTTTATCTGATATTCATAATAATTATAGAAATATAAAACAACTAGTGTAAACAAAACCTGACTTTTATTTGAAATCACGAACATTTCTAAATAAATCATAAGTGGCGTGTAGATTAATGGAAATTAAGGTGACTTTGCAAAATTCCCAGTTTCAAATCAAATATGGAATTACATTGTTTGGGAGCGATTTTTTATTACTATAAGCCGCGCACGAAACTCTCTCCGCGAAACCGAAAAACCTCATGAACAGAGATATTTTTAAGAGCCTACCAGAAATTCTTGAATATTGGAAGACTAGCGAAAAATCACCCCGTTATTTCTTTTGAATCGCCTATAAGCCTATAACACCTTAAGGGCTGACACTCGGTAACTAATCCCTCACTTTGTAGCTTCTAAAAATACTGTTATACTGAATAAAGGCAAGATTATCAGCGGATTTTACCGCATATTTTTATACCCAGAAAAGGAGAAAAAGGGGAGGAGAAGATGGTCGACAATTCCTTCCGAACCATGAGTTTTCAGTAAGGCCCAGTCGTTCCCACTACAGTCGGGTCATTTTCACGTAACCGGAACGGACCCCAAGTTTTATCCGGCCAAGAACTGTCAACTCGGCAGAATTCTGCCGCTACAATAACAAAAAAAGGTCCGGTGTTCTGCAACAATTTTTTGCAGATTTTTTCTCCTATAATTCACAACAATTATTCCCGGACCGCGATTTTCTTTCTACGATCTTGTGTATAAATAATATATAGTAGACATATATATAAAGTTATAGTGTTCCAACAGTTTCCTAATTATAAATGTGTTACATCTTTCTATGACATTGTACGTGTCCAGGGACATATTTCTCCTAGAGTTTTTGTACTATAATCCAATTCCAACAACTTGAGAAAAAAGGCCAGTGGCCAAGGAACATTCGAATTCTCATTTTCATCCTCTGCGACGCCTTATATCTAACGGTCCACGTGAAATATTAATGTTTCTGACAGCCAATTAGGGGAGGGTAAGACAGTTTCAAATATCTCCTGTCATCAAACAAAAAGTCGTCGCACTCGTGACTTGGCTCCCACCACTGTTGACAGTCATAACTTTGAAGTCGAAGTTTCGTCCATTTTGAAACCAGCCACAACGTCACACTCGAAATCCAACGCAAATAACTCTTGCCAACAGGTGCTACTTCAGACTGGGTAGGCAATAGAAGTAGATTCCTCCTTCCTTGATGAACAAAACCCAAACTCTATAAGTTACTCGTTATTCCCGTTCTGTTATATGGTGTAGAGGCATGGACGATGATAACATCTGATGAGTCGACTTTACGAGTTTTCGAGAGAAAAGTTCTGCGGAAGATTTATGGTCCTTTGCCCATTGCAAATTAAGAGACAGCGATTAAGCTGCCATTTTGACAGGATGAAAACACTCCAGATCTAAAAGTATTCGACGCAGTATCCGCCGGGGAAAGCAGAGGAAGGCCTCCACTCCGTTGGAAACACCTAGTGGAGAAGGACCTTGCTTCACTTGAAATATCCAATTGATCTTTATTTCCACAAATTTTCAAAAATAACTGCAGCAAACAACTCTTTATAACTAACGAGAATGATCAGTGGCGATATATAAATATTATATTACTTTAAGCTTTGAAGGCCGTACGTTGGAATAAATCAAAATAGCAGTTCATCCTAGACCATAACCTATTTCCATGTGTTCGTGTCATATCTGCGGAACTTGACTTCAGCAAATAACGGAAAAAGAGACTTGACGTTTTATTTTGTTGAGTAATATATTCCTTTAGAAACAGTTTATCGTAGGAAAAAATTAAACTTTCTTTATATTCTTAATCCAAAAAACATTACACTTGCAGTTGGCCAACAAATTGAGATGATGTCGTCATGTAAGTAGCAAATAATGCCGAAATCAGCGAATAATTTGCATGGAATGTGATCTTTCCCAGCACAAGTGAGTTAATATGTAAAACTGAAAAGCGGAAAAAAATATGGCGTGTCTACTAGCAAACCTCATGTAATGTTGTAATTACTGTTATAAATAAAACAACAAGTAGGCATTATAGCGTGTAAGTATGTACCGATATGTGGTAGACGAGCGCATTTATTGTGATCATGACAAGCAGCATTAAGGTAAAGACTTGTATTAAAATTGTTCAAATAACTGTGAGGCATAGATGAGCCGCACCGAGTATAGCTCATGCGCGATGTTTCGGTTCTCAGTAAACAGTTGCACGTAAACATCACATTTTTACAGAGCATGCATAGTTCCCAGAGCGCTGCACCAGCTTGAACGCGATGCGCAAGAAACAAAAAAAAAATATGTAAATATGCGCCGCGCGATGCACCATACGCGAATTATGATGTAAATGCTTGTAAAATGTGAGGAAGGGAACAAAAACCAAATCAAGGTGCTCACAGGTAGCCTTAGCAGCCACAAGACCAACAGCAAACCGCCAATTATATGCAGCCGCCAACAACAAACCAACTCAAGCAATAACAAATTCCACTAGTGCGGCTGAGGCGTAAATTGCGCTGTGAGCCGCGCACACATGCACCAAGCCGACATGCAGCGTCGCTTTTATGGACGCGTGCGCGCACATTTATTGCATGCCAACTGTCTTGCTGTGTTGCGGTGACGCACCGTCGGCTATCTGCCGCAGTCTGCATGTTCTGTCTAGCATTTTTTGCACGTTTTTGACGAGATTTGCTTTATGGACTTCTTCTGCGCAGCCAGCCAGCCAAGAACTGTTTGAAAATAGATTAGGAAGCTAAGGAACCTTACAGCCGCGCTCACTGCGAGCGCCAATGGCACGGACATGGCCAGCAACCAGTCTTCGCGGGCAAAGTGGCATAGCAAAGAAAGGTAAATCGCAGCGCGCCGATGCTCTGAGTTGGTTGTTTATGACGGCGGCGGTGGCGGCGGCGGCAGCAGCAGTCTGAGTAGTCAGAGCGGCAGCGGCGGCGTGAACATTAACATTAACAAGTCTGGGCGAGTTCATAGTGTATAGTGAATTTCGACTGCTCGGCGCGTACGGATTGCATTCCGTTACAAATACTGCAGTGCTCGTGAACTCTAATTATTAAAATAAAAATCGCAAATATTTGAATTCTAAATTTTTCCAATAACGAAATAAAATGCATGTAAATATGGAAAATATCATAAGATTCCTTTGAAATTGTGCACGTGGAACTGGGAGACAATTTATGCGGTGTTGTGCGCGCAACTTGTTACATAGCCCGCAAGAGTGGCGACAAAAAAGCGGTTTGACAAGACAAGTTCGTATCTTTAATCTTTTGTTTTGTTTTCATTTCGAAATATGTACACACTTCATTTCGGCTATATTGTTTATGTGGCGTTGATAACCGTGGCAACTTGCAACTTGTGTATCGCACGCTATTAAATTAATTGTTGAATTAATAAAATTTGAGCAGAAAAGCGAAAATCCGTGCTGATGTAAAATCTGTTTGTCAGAAATACGTTAGTGTATTGCTCAGTGTTGAAAGATTCGAATTTTTACGCACAATTTGTGGTATTAACACAGCAAAGGCTTATCAGCAGAGGTTTAAGCATCAAATATCGGGTAGTCGAAAAAGCATTTTCGTATTTTGTCAATAAATGAGGTTGAAGTTGTATATCTCCCATACTACCCATCATATTGTCCCATAATATGATATTTGATCATTTCACCAAAAAAAATTAAATTTGGAGAAGTTGAAAAAAAAGTTACATCTGTTCAAAAATGAGTGAAAATAATGAAGAAATTCGCTATATTTTGAAATTTTTGTATAAAAAATTGAAGAATACCACGCAAGCCACAAATGAAATTTATGAAGTTTACGGAGACGATGCTGTATCAGTTCGTATAGCACAACATTGGTTCGCAAGTTTGATTAGAAATACGAAAGGACTTTTTAGACTACACAATAATTGTACCTTTTTCAACTTCTCCAAATTTATTTTATTTTTTTTTATTTTAACACTATATGATATGCTACAATGTTATGGGTAGCACTGGAGGTATAAGACATCTATTGACAAAATACGAAAATACTTTTTCGACTACCCAATATTTGATGCTTAAACCTCTGCTGAAAAGCCCTTAGCCTAGAAAAGAAAAACAAAAAAAAAACGGAATACTGTACTGTCGATTTATTTCTCAGCATAGGCTCCTTTTAGCTTGCCTCAGAAATGCTCCAATATATTTAACCCGTCTGAAAAGTATATTTTCTGGAAGTCTGCAAAGTAGGCCTAAACTAGACAATACGCCAGATAGAGCAGCAGTTTTAGGCTAATTCGACCAATTTGGCAGAGGTGCTATGGTGGAATAACACTGTTTTCTTCCTAAAATTGTGTCTTCTTACTGCAATTCTACATCGAACTGGACCAATAATTCAATAGACAAGAGCACTGTGGCTGTTTATTTTCCTACAAGTTGTCAATATAGATCACAACTTATGTGACAAACAATGGTATCACCTTTTGGACCGATATGACAGTCGTCTTCTTCGGAGCAGGTTCTTCGCTTGATTTTCGACGGTCGCAATCGTAGGAGACAAGTATCCGGGTACAGCATCCAAGCGCCCTTTGCTTTTTCAAAAGCAAAAACCAACTCATCCCCCTATATTGGTTTTCTCCACGCCCACTTCAATATGCGGTTGAAATTTAGATGATCGCTATTACGAAACTTTATTACATGACAGTATATTTCGTTGACAGTAAGGAAGGGTCGAAGCGATTTCTCAATCGGAAGGAAGTTTATCTGGCCAGTTCGAGCTTTCGTGCAGATAACAGCATACCAAGTACCAAGGTTATAGGCGCATAATATGAAGCGAAGGTTCGAAATATCGGAAATAATATTTCGAATATTTATAAGGAATAAGAGATATTTATTAAACCATAAACGGGATTGTGCCGGTATTTTCAATTTATAAAGAATCGAGGTAATTAAATTTTCAAAATAATTGGTCCCAAACCGAAAAATTATTTTAATCTCTTGGTAGAATAGATCTCAAATAAAGTGTTTAACGGTTAACTCGTCGGTGTCGGGGATGGAGAACAAATAATTTTTCGCTTCAATTCGAAAGAAACCCTTATAAGAATCCATCAATTTGTATAGCAAACTAAATATTGAAATTTATTAATTTCAGTTGAGTTTTTCCCATGTTGCGACACAATGGATCAACTATGATGAATACAGCGAACAACAGCAAACTCAATGTAATGAACACTAACGGTTGTGTTTCAACATCCGGCAGCCCAATGGACGCATTGCCCAAACAGTTTGTTGCTTCAATGAAGACACTCTTTGACATATTGGACGACCAGCACACAGGCTTTGTACGATTTTTAGACATTGAGAAAGGTTGGCAAGACGATGGCTGCAAAGGATTACCGCACGGCGTTATTGACTCGCTACGCAAAGTTACGCCTACAAGTGGACTTTTGTCATTTGATCGTTTCTGCGCTGGTTTGAAATTATGTCTGTTACGCAATCAAAGTACTGCCATCAGCAATGCATCGTCAGGCGGAACGGATGGTTCGGCGCATAATGTGGTTTCACCACTCAAATCGCCCCGACCGCCCTCTGCGCCACTTTTAGATGCTGATAGTAATGTGCATGGCGCTACAGCCTGGGGTGGGAACGCCACAACTGTCGCTGTGCGTCCAAATAAAATTGTCACGGCACATCGGGCACTCAGTTTACCACAGTTAAGTCCAGATTGCGATTTGGGGACGGAAATAATAAGCACTGATATTGGTGTTTACAATTCACCACCGCCGCCACCGAAACCACCACGCGCCTCCGCTGCTGCGCAGATTGGAGTGCCAAGTTCGACAGTTACACCGCTGGATAAGGCTGAGATACGACATGCTCTACAGAATTGGCAAATGGGCATACTATTGAACGAAATGGGAACAAATGAGAAACGTACTTCTGGATATATGTACAATCAGTTTCCATATCGAGGTTGTGCCGATGGCGGGTCCTCATCAACAACTGATAGTGTTACAGGAAATGTAGGAACTCTACATCCAAAAAAGAGCAATTCAAAGCGAAGAGAACCCCGCCGCCATACACTGCAGAATGGCATTGACTACAATATGCTAAAACGCTTGAAACAATTCGAGGAGGAACGCGAAGTTCTCTTAACGGGTTTGGATGCAGTGGAGAAGGCGCGTGACTGGTACCTCCAACAAGTAAACAATGTCCAAGAAAAGATTAAATATTTGGGACGAATGGGGCACGTTGTGAGTAACGTCATAGTCAATGCCGATGTTATTTTTTTATTTAATTAATGTATTTATTATGTAATTTCATAGGAGCAATGGTCAGAAGTGCAACAAGAACGTTTGGAATTCCAACGCGCACGCGTGTACGAAGTAAATCGTAATTTAACAGCTCTTGCTGATTGCTGGGAACGTGGAGGATTTCCCCTACACTTTAACCTTGCCATTAGACCTCCCGGTAAAACATCGAGTCAGCGAAATGTCAATAGTGGAGGGCTATTTCAACCAGTGGATCGACTGCGTCAGCAAAATCACAGCCTTACTAATGAGGTGAACTTAAAAAGTGACCGAATAGCATTGCTAGAGCGTGAAAAACAATCACTTATGAGGGAGTTGTACGAATTGAGGCAAAGGGTTGGATTAGTTGGTAGAGGTTCTGGATTTGTTACTGTCCTTGGTCAATCGTCTCCTTCGTCGTCTGGAGGGCTTGGAGAGGTGGATGTTGTATTTTAATTAAAAAATAAGATAAATTATTTGTATCTTAAAAATATTTGATCACATAAATAAATAAACGGTCGTCTATACACAATGTACATACATACACTCAATATAAAAGGTTCATATTGATTTCCAACTTTAATATGACTTGGAGCATGTCAATGTATTAAATCACATGGATGTTGTATTAAATCACTTAATTATTACATATGACAAGACTATGCTTATTGCGGATTAGGAAACCGTCTCATATACTTGTTGAGCTGTTTGTAGTTCAGGTTTTTTCCAGGTGTTATTATACCCTGGTTTACGGTTTTCTTTGCTTCGAACTTCGAATCTGCATAGAATTTATAACACTTTTGGAATTGCTGTATCTCCTTATTGCAGTACTTCTCTACGAATTCATTGTCTTTTAGACACGCAAAAAGGACACCCATTTCCTGTAAACATGCTACATCAGACGAAGAATCTGCCTTGCCGCTCACTCTATTTTTTAGCCGCAAAGGTAGAATTTCTTGAAAAGGTACTGTGTGTTCTTTCTGCGGCGCACGGGCATCACGATTTTTGTAAGCGAAGACGGCGGTTGGCACACGCATTTCTAGAACCAAAAATAACAAATTACGAAAAATAGTTAGACGATAAATTAATGTTGTATTTATTTCTTTAAACTTATCAAACACATACCTTAAAGGATTTATTCTATATGCAGGTAGAGCGTATCAGTTAAAAAATGTTCAATTTATTATTCTTTGGTTATATGAACACAACAATGCTGCCAACGCAATGAAAAGAACAGCTGTTATTGGTTAAATACAGTGGCGTATAATAAAAAAGGAGTGTTAGTAATACAGCGGCTTCAAAACATTTGTGCTGATTTTGAGCTAGGAATCATGCCTGATTTACTGATCACTTTTATTGTCATATTATTAATTTAATGAGACAGCTGTTGTGGTTTTCTGAAAACAATAAAAAGAAACTAATTCCCTTAGATTTTTTGGAATTTAAATGCAAATAGAGCTGTATTTATCGCAAAAATACTGCGAAAATATTTTTATGAATTTTGAAAATATTATTATGCATAAATTATCATTGTAAGCAAAAAACGTTACAACCACTAAACCTCTACTGTGTTCCATGTGCTGCCAAATCAAACCACCATTTAAGATATGGCAGAAGTTCATTCATTCAATAAAACAGACCATTCATTTGACATTACTACGAAAGCGTAGCTTTGAACATATTTGTTTTCATTTCACAGCAATGAAAAATTCGTGGAATAGATTTTAAATATTGAGAAAATAATAAAAAAAAAGCCGATTTAAAGTTAATAATATGAGTAGTGAAATTTCAATACCCCGGCAAGTGTCAACTATACCAGATACTTCGCAAATGGAAGTAGGCACTTCTCCATCCGTGCCAACAGCTTCGTGCGCTTCACCGGGATCTAGCAAGGTGTCATCAGCGGAAAATCTACCTGCCGGTAATATCAATAATAAACGGCAATTAGCCCGATTCCATCCATATCACGGCGCAAACATTATTTTATGCGAAGATAATACAGTCGCTTACCGAAAAGCTAGTTTTGCGGATGCTGTTACGTTTTCGGAAAAACCACTACAACCTGGTGAAATATTTCTTGTTGAAATTGAGAAAAATGAACGTGGCTGGTCAGGTCATATAAGACTCGGTTTAACACAATTGCTGCCCGACGTGATCGGATCGATGTCAGAAGGCTTGCCACAGTTCGCTTTACCTGATTTGGCGAACTTAGGAACTAGTTGGATCTATCCCATTTCAAAATTTGAATCTCATTCCTTATCACAGCGAAGTGAGTGCCGCCGGCGGTGTCATAGAAACTAATCCGCTGTTTCAAAATACTACCGAGCCTGTGTGGGCACAAGATAATTCATCTAGCGCTGTCACAGAAAACGAGACCACATCTCGAAGTAGCATTTTATTAAAAAACAATTATATTCAATATATAAAGCATTTGCATCTTTAACAGGTAATATATTAGGAGATTCAATTTATGTACGCACTTCACGTGGTATGGTTCCAAAGCGTTTATTGCGTCCAACTGTCGATAATGGCGATGGCAACACAGGTATTTTGCTGACTGATAAGGGTTCGCGGATTGGTGTCGTATATGTGCCTACTGAAGCTGATAAAGACAAGGGTGAGATGCACTTCATTATAAATGGAGTTGATCAGGGTCCATGCACCAAGGAAATACCTATGGACAAATCACCACTCCACGTAGTTATTGATGTTTATGGCACAACGAAACAAATTCGAATAATACAACTTTATGGAAGTAAGCATATATCATTGAAAGAGTTTTAGTCCTTAAACTTATTTAATTTTTCATTTATTTCATGCAATCAATCAGTCGTATCCCTTCAAAACGCTTGTCGAGATGCAATACTATTACACACAAAACTACATAATATTGAAAAGTTGCCGCTGCCGGAGAGACTCAAAAACTTTCTTCGACGGAATGACTAGATGTACATTTAGCATATTTTTGAATAGAATGACTTTGTTTTAAAGATCATCTTAAGACGGCAAATGAAAAGAGCATGAGTGGATGTGTTGTTAGAAAGTTTCTGTTACGCCAGTCTTCAAATGTTATGTAAGAAATATTCACACAAATTAGAAATGATGAATATGCTATATTTTACTAGGATGACTCTGAAATTCATGTATTTTTTGGTATGTTGCGAGTTTGCGGTGCGAAGATAGCAAGGATGTTGAACATATTGAAAGTTTTGTTTGTTGTTAACAATGATGTGACCTAAATCTATAACATTCGCCCGTATATAAAATGGGTTTAGTTTTAATAAAAAATATTAACCAACAAGAATATTTATACACAATTACTAATTATCAATGTAGTAGTTTACGCAATTCTAATTATTTGTTTAAAGTAAATAAATAATATTAAAACAAAATATTTTTTTCTCTACGCAAAATACGGTTATCATATCACATTCTATCGCAAATGAATTCGAATTTTCGCGAACGAATATATAACATTCAATATATATTCATATAACAATTGTCCTCACATATAAATGAATTCATATTCTGTATGAATATCAGTCACTGTTATCACTTTTTATTTATTTATTTTTTTTTTTTTTTTTTTTTTTTTTGGTAAAAGAAAGGTTTATAAGACTTTGCTTTTTATTTACAATTTTCAAGTCTGCTTTCTAAATCCATTGTTGGTTGCCCCATTTATTCCTCAAGTAAAAGTTTTATATACACACATCAGTATGAATGCGACTGCAGATATTTATAGAATTATTATTTCATGCTTGGCTACCATTTCGACTTATCTCAATTTGATGTCTACATTAAACACAGGCCATTTAAGCTTCAACATTTCACAATTTATTGTACAAGTATTAATCTGTTACTCTAAAACTAATCTTATATCATTTTATGAAACGAGTTTCGAAAAAAAAAAACAGTAATTAAAGCGATATAATTCCAAAAGCCGTAATTACTTTTGTTTTGTGCGATTGTTGGTTAAAATTTCTTTAAAGACTTTCTTCAGTTCATCAGCACCATCTTGATTGATTTTTTGGTAATTTGGTAGTTCCGATAAACGTTTCATCCAAGCTAACAATTTGGGAAACTTGAACTCATCAATAGGGGCGACTTCGTCAACAGAAGTTATCGTTGCCACACAACAGAGATCGGCAATTGTCATATCCTCACCACACACATAAGGGTGTTCCTTTAACATTTCCTCCATGATTTCATATGTCTTCTGAATATAAGCGATTTTATCCATGGAGCAATCGGTTGAACCGGAATATAGAATCGGCTCATAAAGAAAACGCAAACGTGCAAATAAATGTCCAGAATCAAAATGTAGACGTGCATTCACTTGTGCACGTTTTACCAGATCCTTTGGGTACAATTTGTCATCCTCTCCATACTTGTCCACCAAGTAACCACAAATAGCATGAGAATCATATAACACTGCACCATCTGCATCTATCATAGTTGGAATGGTATGTTGTGGGTTCATTTTAATGAAATCGTCTGTTAGTTGTTCGCCTTTCAGTAGGTTAACTGGACTGTTGAAAAAATAATGAATAATTAATTTACTTAACAAAAGAACACTTAGTATTAAATTTATTCCTCAGAATTCATACCGTAATTCCAAATCGAGGCCAAGCAAATTGGCTGTCAATAAAACAGCACGCGATGGTGGGCTAAGTGTAGCATAGTACAAAACTGGTTTCGCCATTTTTATTCGCTAAAAATTAATAGAAATAAATTAAATACCAATATTATTGTTGGGAACACTTTTTTGCTTTCTATATGTATATATTGTAATAAAATAATATAAATTTACGTTTGAATTCGACGATTTTGTTTAATTTTCTCTTATTAAATATTGAATTAGAGGGTACTTGCATGAGATTAGCGGCACCCAAACTCATTTTTATACTGCACACTTTTAAAACCAACTGAAACCCTTTACCTCGGTTCCACCGAAGCTATACTACCCTTCTCAATAAAAAAGTTTTTAGACAAGAACTTGACTGCGATCCGTCAGTTTGAACGTCATTCATATGCTACAGTAATTCGATAACGGCAGTTGCGCCAATGTGCAGTTTTTTGGAAAGAAAAGGAGGAGTGCTAAATTTCAGCTTGATATTTCAAAAACTGGGGGACCAGTTCGCGTGTTGCTTCTTTTAAAGCTTTATATATTATACCTTATGTAGGGTCCACCAAGTCAATTTAAAACATTCAAAAGCTCTCGTGCATGCAAACTTTTTAATTCGTTACGAACGTGCACTTGTTAGAATATGTACAAACTTATATGTGCATATGAATTTACATCACACATCTAAATGATAAACAGTGAATGGTGTGATATTACAGATATACAGGAAAATTACTATAATTTTGCACAAAGTTTTCATTATGGGTGACATATCGACCTACTCCAACATTTACTGGTATTTGAAATTAAGACATAAATAAATATATTAATTAATGCGTAACAATGAAATGTATAATTAGTCCGTCATTAAATTACTGCAACGCACTTTTTTATTTTCTAATGAAATTTCAATCACCTCTACACTTTGACTTGTTCTACAATAATAAATCTTATTTAAAGCGTAGAGGAGAAACAAAGAAACTGTGGAAAATTTTGTTAATTAATCATTTAGTTACTTACTGTTTCCCTGAATAAATCACTTGGTTAACTATGTTTTTTTAATGCTCTTTACCAAATGAGCGCACTGAAGAGACTGAACTCCCATAAGCTCAGTTGTCTGTTTTTCAGTTACGTCTAAACCCAGCTATGTATATTAAGTGATATTACTGAGAGTGATCAAAATATTATTAGTGATATACAATCATTCAAGTCTCATACAAATACATATACACAAATATGAACTGATAGAAACTCAACCGGCGTAGAACGTTAGCGTTATGTCATCAAAAACAAAGCAAACCATAATAAAAGCTTTGTAGTTTACCACCGAAATAGGTTTATCTTATAAAAAGCGTTCATATGTTTATGTACATATACAAATAAACAATAATTGGAATACTAATGATTATTTCTCCCATATTTCTATTATTAAACACCCAATTTAAAACACATTTGCTTTATTCTACATTCAAGAAGTATTTATAATTTAGAATGAAAAATAATATTTTGCTTATATGATATATAGTTTATATAGATATACATATTATTTAATAAATACGTGTACAAGAGTACAAACACTATTTGCTCCTTAAAAGGTTTTAATTAAATTTTTTAGATCTTACAATGTTATTATTTTATTTTTTGCTTCCACATTAGCATTTTTTATTTAGAGTAATCATCAATCAGCCTGTGATATGTTTTGCGCCGCACTAATTAAAGTATCGTGGATATCTTTAGCCGATTGCACATGTACGCGGACAATGTTCAGATATGTAGAGTATGTCATTGGACCGCCAGAACTATCCTGCATATATGGTTCCATACGAGCTGGCGTCACTGCACTCGGAAGGTAGTGTTGTGCAGATGATAACTGTTGCATACATTGAATAGCTGTTTTTAAATGTAACTCGATTTGATCACAATATGCATAAAAGTCTTCCAGATGTTTTTCAAATCGTCCAGCGTGCGATGATGCGTCGCGTTTAAGGTTATCTGACAAATTATGTTCTTGCAATGAGAAAGCTCCGGTACGCAATGTAAGAAAAAGCGACTCGCGTAATGGCGAGAGTAAACTCTTGACTTTAAGGATGTTATCCATTTTTTCAGCTTGCTGTTGTTGTTGTTGTTGCTGCTGCTGTTGCTGTTGTTGTGCGGCATTCGAAACTTGCGCTTGCATTTGGCCTTGCATTTGTTGCTGAGGGGAGGCTTGCATCATAGAAACTGGCGACACACCAGGCTGCATCATTTGATTTGGTCCACCGACTTGCGAAATGTTCATCTGTTGCATGTTATGCATATTCATGTTGGGATTCATATTTTGCTTCCTGAACTTATCTTTCTTCAAACTGCTTTAAACAAAACACTAAATATTATAGTAACAATTTTATGAGAAACTTTAATGTATTTATATTAAAAATATCATCTGTTGTGAGAGTTTAATATCCTAAAGATGGTAAACAATAAATCGAAAAAATTACACAAAACCAGTGTTGAAAACTGGTAAAATCTTGACTTCTTAAATATCAAAAAAACTTATTTCTAAACTGTATTTTTTTTTTTAATTCACCATCCACATTTGTACATAAAGGGTGATTTTTTAAGAGCTTGATAACTTTTTTTAAAAAAAAAACGCATAAAACGTTAGATTGGTTCATGACATTTACTTTTTGAAGATAATTTCATTTAAATGTTGACCGCGGCTGCGTCTTAGGTGGTCCATTCGGAAAGTCCAATTTTGGGCAACTTTTTCGAGCATTTCGGCCGGAATAGCCCGAATTTCTTCGGAAATGTTGTCTTCCAAAGCTGGAATAGTTGCTGGCTTATTTCTGTAGACTTTAGACTTGACGTAGCCCCACAAAAAATAGTCTAAAGGCGTTAAATCGCATGATCTTGGTGGCCAACTTACGGGTCCATTTCTTGAGATGAATTGTTGTCCGAAGTTTTCCCTCAAAATGGCCATAGAATCGCGAGCTGTGTGGCATGTAGCGCCATCTTGTTGAAACCACATGTCAACCAAGTTCAGTTCTTCCATTTTTGGCAACAAAAAGTTTGTTAGCATCGAACGATAGCGATCGCCATTCACCGTAACGTTGCGTCCAACAGCATCTTTGAAAAAATACGGTCCAATGATTCCACCAGCGTACAAACCACACCAAACAGTGCATTTTTCGGGATGCATGGGCAGTTCTTGAACGGCTTCTGGTTGCTCTTCACCCCAAATGCGGCAATTTTGCTTATTTACGTAGCCATTCAACCAGAAATGAGCCTCATCGCTCATCGGACACGGACGCGAAACACATTTCGAACCGAACACTGATTTTGGTAATAAAATTCAATGATTTGCAAGCGTTGCTCGTTAGTAAGTCTATTCATGATGAAATGTCAAAGCATACTGAGCATCTTTCTCTTTGACACCATGTCTGACATCCCACGTGATCTGTCAAATACTACTGCATGAAAATCCTAACCTCAAAAAAATCACCCGTTATAAATAAAAATTTAATGATACATGTATAAAACATTAATTGAATAAATAACAAATAATAAATAACATTACAAATTGCTGCGAAACTTCTATACATTGAAAGAATTTGCATGGAAACTAACTCATATATCTAATTTATAAGAACTTTGTTCAAGATTAAGATGAACGATCCGTACACAAAATTTTCGGTTAGAATTGTCTACCATAGAACCACTAACAGAAATTTTTAAACATCGGTGTTTGGTAACTAACCGGTGATTTAACCGATGGTGGCTCCAGGGTTGTACATGCTATGAGCCTTTCGCAATTTATTGCTTACTATAAAATTTACATACTTTGTAGACACTTCAAAAGGTCTTCAAATTCTAGTTTAGTATTTGCGCGATTTGAATTAGAGATTTAGTTGAAATATATTTGACTAAATAAAAAAATTGTATTTTAATAAATTCATAAAAAATAAAATGAGTGACTTTCTTCAATCTGAACTGGAGAAGGCTGAACAATGCCTTTTGGAAACTTATGAATTAGCTGAATCTTATGGGGATGATGGTATTCAAGTTCTTTAGTTGCAAAAAATACGCATTGAATATAATAACTTTATTTTGCAGAGGAAAAAGATAAAAGCAAGTATTTGCAACTGATGGAACAAATTTGTCAAATTAGAGAAGACGCCATTCGTAACGAAGACGCCTTGAAAGTAGCTATGGAGGAACGTACCATTGCGGATTTTGAATCAGCCTTTCAAAGAACAATAAATCGTGCCGTTAAAAAATTCCAAGCTAAAAAAACTCGAGAATGTAAAGCTTTCTCTGATCGTTTGGAGGACATATCCAGAAGTGCAAGAGGCGATACTTCGCAGTCAACCACAAGAAAAGACGGGGCTTTAATAGAAATGGACATGCAAGTAAACATAAATGATCCCATAACAAAAAAACGAATGGTAGATCCTGTAAAAAATACAATTTGTGGGCATATCTATGAAAGGAGCAGTATACAAGACGCAATACAAATTAAACCAACACTTCGGTAATAAATATAATTTGCCTATGGTTCAAAATATGTATAAACTTTTTTTTCAGTTGTCCTGTTGCTGGCTGTGGGAACAAACAGTATATTAATATGGCGCATTTAAAGCCAGACAATGCGCTAAAATTACATCTACAACGGATAGCTGAGGGTGAAAACCACAACGATTCTGATACCAATGCTTGATTTACTTTACATTTTGGTTATCAATGCAAAATAGATTAAGAAAAATTTTTAAATGTTTCGCATATTTTTTTATTTCTCAGATAAGCAAAATTGAAACTTAATAAAAATGTATCATTTATTTATAGAAGACGTAGGCGACAATTTGGTGCACCACATTGACAGTATAGTACTTTTCCGGGCACTACGCCGACTTCATAATTATAATTCCAAGTCAGCTCCGTACCGGCCCGAATATTAGTTGAGGAAAAGAATGCTACCCAAGGGAAGCGCAAGTCATGGGTATCAACAAAAACATTTTGTACGAAGAGATTGGGGGAACACGAGTGCTGTAAGTGAAGGACAATAGTCATAAAGTGTTTAGCATGGGTTGAATGAAATCGTAATTACATTAAAATAGCGTCCCAGGTTTCCTATGGTTTTTGCGTCCATTACATAACACGCCTCGTCTTTTCCAAATAGGGCTCGTATAGATCTAAAAAATATTGCAAGTTATCGAAAATTTTACAATTCATTAGCTATTTAAAACTGCGATCTTACGATTCTCGTGTGGAGTCTTCATTCATATCCGCATTAGGATTAAAATTAATTACTTGACGTTCCTGCGAGTCTTCATCGGTGTTTTGTGTCGAACTGCTACGTGTCAGTTTCTGTGCCTTATTTTTGGCGCGGGTTAAGAAGGATTTACTTGGTGTGAACTCATCATCATCTTCCGGATCTGGTGCATATGTATCCTAATTATATGTACATACAAAATAGTCTCATTTAATTTACAAACGTTATTTTTATATGCAAACCTCCTCTTCCTCTATCTCCGGGGGTTCAACGTCTGATTCATATCCTTCTTTTATTTGCTCCGCTACTTCTATGTAATCTAATTCTGCGAAATATTCGTCGCCGGCATCTAGCCCACCCTAGAAACACAAATTTTAAACAAACATTTCTAGTATTTCCTATAAGTAGATTCTTACTTCATTTGCTTTTGCTTCGGTTAGCAAGTGACCAGCGTATATGCAAACAAAGCTGCCTCTGGGTACATCATTTATACAACGCAAGCCCCATCCACGATTTGATGTTTTAAATACTTGAAGTTTCATAGCTAAATTCTGCTGTGCTACACGATTTAAGCAATTCGCTTTGCATTTACACCTAAACATAATTTTTAGTAATAACGGTAACTTTTAACGTGTATGGATACACAAACAATTGAGAGAACTGACCTTGAGTTACATTCATAAATTCCTGTCGGAACGTGCTCATATAAACGCTTATATTGATAACCGATTTCTGCCATTGGTGTATTTGGGTTTCCATACTTGGCGCCTGCATAAGTGAGTTGCCAACATGAACACTTTTCTTTATCCTAGAAAGAAAATGGGTTTTCAACAAATATATGGAATTAAAGACACATTTTTTTTGGCTAACTACCGAACAGTCTCCTTCGCAGTCACAACCAACCAAAAATTCTGGGTCAAGATTGAGATTTACACCATCCGTTGGTATACGTTGTGCGGCGTATTTACACTCAGGTGGCAATGTATTATCGTAATAGTTGACCAAGGGTATCGCCATTTTTTCTTGGCCGCCTGAAATATCGCGTTTTTGTACAATAGCTGATTCGATTACATATTCTGCCAAACAACTGGTCTCATGATGGAAGTCAAAATTATCAACGTTTAATGTGTTATCTGTTACACGAAGGTAACGACGCACTTCCTCCATATTGCGCATAATTTTTCCACACGGTCCACGGTATGCAACTATTTTTTTGTTCTTTAAACGCAATATTGGTCTTTCCCAACCAGAGAGCAATGGTTTAGACAGTGGGCTGTAGGCGCTGAGATTATGCGGAATTTTAAATAAACATGATGAAGAGCATTTATGAGCGCGATATGTTAATGGTGGCAAATCTCGTTTAGCAGTATAGTAAACAACCTAAAAATAAACAGAATTGTCTGAGAATACTATTATGCCAAATATACAACAGTGCATCATACCTTTCCTTTTGGCTTGTTTTCATCTTCCAGATAAATAGTAGAGTTGTTTAAGTGACGCACTGTGGGTAAAGACGACGTATGCGATTGCGCGCTACTTGCTGTTGCCGAATCTGTTGATAAGCGGCTCACGCTCTTTTTAGCAACTGCCCGCGGCTCAGTGGACGACACCCGTTCACGTTCACGCTCCTTTACTTGCTCCTGTTGTGCGGTGGTTGCCTCCTCATCCGCGGTGTAACGAATAAATGGTTCAGTGCGCTAATAAAAAAAAAAAAAAACAAGGTAACATTTAATCAATTGGCAAGTGGTGCACATATTTATATTTTACCCTGGCCAGACGTGGTAAAGGTAGTGTATCCTTTTGTAACGTTTTCTGGTACTCCTTAAAAACTGGCCCCAAACGCAGCGATCCTCTATAAATCCACTCCGTATGACTTTTTGGCCCCTCGAATTGCATTTGTATTAAGCTACAATCAATATCTACAACTCGTGCATAAATCCATTTGCCATTTGACTCCGTGGTCATACTTTGCCCTTTCTGAGTTTGCACCATTGGTCGGTTGATGGAGTACTGTGTTAGGTATTTTTGTATAAATTCTCGAGATGCAGGATGTACGTCCTCCCACACATGATCGGAAACGTTGCACACCAAGCGAACATCTTTGTGCGAAACATACTGGGTGTAACCGTCATCATAGAATATTAAATACCTAAAAATTATGTAAACAGCAATAAATAAAACAGGAACTAAGAATGTGAATGTGAAATACCGGTATTTGTTGTTCGGTTTCAAAGGTTCTGCAATAATTCCCGGGTAAAAAGCACTCTGTATCATCATCTTTTCTTTACCTCGCGACAAGGAAGTGGCATCGAAATAAGCAATTACACGTGAACCTTAAGGGAAATGTATTCTGATGTACAACAAATATCGTAAGAGATTATCTAGGGTAATATTTACCGATGGGAAGCCGGAATTTGGGAGGATCGTAGTAGGCCAAATGTTTCGCAGATACAGTTTTCATCATTTGATATTGCAGCTTTAAAAACTTCACTTTATAATTCGGCACCTTTAAATTCGAACCTAAAAGCGAGGTAAATTCCACTTGCTCACACACCTTACAGGGCACCCAACTAGCTATTGCCTTATTCTTCACTGCATAATAAATTTGATTAATTTCGATAGGTGGCCGTAATATTTCTCCAACTGGGGGACAAGGCTAAGAAATGTGACAATTATTACGATTAGTCAGAAAGATATCGAATAAAATACAACTTACTGTGACTTCAGGGAATGAATAAGGTAAGTTGGTGTTCAAGTCCAATGGTTGGAACTGTCGCAATTTTATTTTCGGACATTGGTAAAGTGAACTGTACATTTGGTCAGCCTTCCGTTGTAGTGATCGCAATAACTCATCATTTAGCTTCGACTCTTCTTCCAATCTACGGGCACGGGTTTCTAAAATTGTCTTTGACCAAGTTAACTGATTTTGTATTTCCAATTTTTCAAGTACATTTTTAATGGAACTTTCCAGTTCAGCCTCTATTAGGTCTAAATTCGCAGAAGTAAATGATCCTTTCACTAAAAAACATAGTACTCAGCAGAAATTTCATTATAAACATATAAATATATATGTAAATACCCGTTTGAATTTGTTGCGTTGTAGACGTTTCGTCATCATCGTCGCTGCTGTCTGTGATTTCCACAAACTCAGGACCTTGGACATTAATATTTTTTAAAAGTAAAGGTTGTTTAGCTTTCAATAAACCGCAGTATTCCTAGAAAATATTTTTTTGTAAATTAATATTTTACAAACAACATTTCTACTTACCTCATAAGTGTCAAGAGCACAGTCATAACATTCTAGGCAAATGTATTGCTTCTGGGTACGTCTCTTCTTTACTTTATAGTGACTTAAAGCGAATTGGGGTACTAAGAAAAATTGCTTGTGCTTCCGGGCACAATCGTGATTGATGCACTCCTGGTTGTAGAATATTTCAATCTGTTCCATATTGTCTGATTCGCGTGTCTGCGGTGGTACTGCAGTTTCCATTAATAAATCTGGTTCCGTAACCGATTCTTTAGTAGATGAATCTTTTGTGTTCTCTGTATTTGTGCTCTCTTCAACGTGATCTCTATTTATACTGTTGACACTATTTTCGTGAGATAAAGCAGCAGCGGTTTTTGTTGTCGTAGATGCGGTGGATTCCTCATCATTTACTTTCTCTTTCTGCGTGTTATCTTCTAACCGATTTACATTATCATCTTCGTCATCGTCATCATCTATTTCGATTACTGGAATATAGGAAGCGCTCCTTGTTTCAGTTATTTCCACATCTGGGTCATCCTCGGTTTTTGTTTCTTCATTGTCATCATCTATTTCAATGATATTTCCAGGTGCACACTGGTTGCGATCTAGTTTATCAATCGCCAAATTTTCATTGTTTGTTTCACTGTTACGGTTATCTCTAGCTGACTCATTCGGATTGGAGTTATTACCTTGGAGAGAACTTAAAGCAGCTTCCGAGTTTGTTTCATTAGGAGAAGATGGTTTTTCGTCAATTACGAGTGGTAATGATTCTTGGCTATCTTCGTTTCCTTCATCACTAAGGCTTCCAGGAATTTGTAAATTATGATTGCTTACTTCCATAGGCTTCATTTGGTCATCAATTTTGGGTTCAGACGATTTACTTATTAAATCTTTTTCTAATTCTAACTGTACATCATTTGTCTCGATAGAAGGTGAAACCCCAATTATATGATCAGCTACACTATTTTCTTTATTCATACTAACAACTTCATTATTTTTTGATGCTATGTCTGATTCCTCCGTTAATTCTGTTACATCCATTTCTTCACCCTTCTCAGAACTCGCAGTGCATTGTTCGCTTGTTCCTGCAATTTCCATTTTATTTATGTTTTTGTTTTGTGTAATACTTTCGGTAGTTTTATCAATAACTTCGTCATTTAGAGGTTCAACATCTTCAACAATACATGTCCTTTCGTCATTTTTATGAATGACATCGTCGGCTTTCACATCTTTGCAATTTTCTTCATTAATTATTTCATTTTCCGTTACATCCACCAATTGAATTTCATCCTTTTTGGATTCTGTATGCTCTGTTTTTTGTTCTTCAGACATTTTTAACGTCTTTTAGTTTGTGTAATTTATTTTCGTAGTATTTTTTCAATTTTCATTAATGGTTTGCGGAAAACTAAAATGCGGTATAAACAAATGTTATTGGAGTGTTGCCACACTTTCTATAGAACAGATAATGTTAAAACATTATCTACACAGTGAAAAAAGTAGGAATTACAGCTAAATTCGACATTCTTAACTTTTAATTGAAAAAATGTTTTATAAATAATAAACATGAATAAATTAATCTTTTATACCATAAATTTGTGTGATATAAAGCAAGTTGAACAGAACCAAATTATAAACTTTTTTTATGCCTATCAAATTCCGAAACAGGCAGTGGAATTATTAAAACTTGATCGCCATTTTTTATGGTTAAAATAATTTACAATTCTGTATTTGTAAAAACTTCAAGAATTTTCACAAAGCAGGTAAAAGAAGTGGTTTAATCTTTATTTTAAACATTCGTTATTTATTATTATGCCTGATAGTAGTAATATTGCAGAAAAGAATATTAAACATGGTAATGTCATCTCAATAATTTCGATAACAATTTATAAAAAAAAAACATATCGAATGAAATACCCCAACTTGCGACAGACAGCTGCTATCTCTAGAAAATGTATTGGAAAATGCTGTCGTGAAGTAATTGAATGAAATATATTTGTTAAATCTGAAATAAAAAGTGAATACTACCAATTGTCAAGTTAATGCAAAGTTCAATTGAAGTGAGAATTCAAATTTGTAGGAAGGAGTTCAATTAATTCAAGCTAAAAGAGTTGAATTAAATTAAAACCTTGATTCTTGTAAAAAAAATTTCGAAGGATAGAATAGAGGTGTGATGTCAGAGTTGCAACGCTAGTTTATGATTAATGTGTAACAAAGTTTTGAAAATAGCCGAATATATTGAATTAATAAATTTCCTTTAATTTTTATTGACAATAGCGCTTGCATTAGTAACATTTGCAAATTCTATTAAGGTTTTGTTCAAATTTTCTTGCTATTTAATATTTAGTTTCTAGATTAATATTCCAATTAGACTGTTTGTGGCGTTCCAATTGAAATTAGACCATTTAAGCAACTCTACAGAAGTATTAAGGTATATAAGTGCGTTATGTGTGTTAAGACAAAATCGATTTACAACTGTCAGAATTTTTCTGTTTATCGATTTTGTGATAAGAGAATTTTGGAAAAGTTTTCTTCTTGAATGAACAGAAGTATCACCGTATCTTCATAGTACAGATTAATTTGCCGTTGAAGTTGTGTTGGATTGAGAAGGAGTACACTGGATTTAAATAATGAATTTAGATTTTGCGAAATTGTGCGGCAAACACGCTGCCATTTATGAGGCATATTACAAACAGGTACGGAGAAGGGATGACATGGAATAATTAGTTCTGTTGCGTACAACCGCTGTGCAGCGGATACGCCTATTGATTTTTACTTATACTTTTGTCGTGTTAAAGGTTTAATTTGTGTTTGTATTCTTGTTTTCGAACTTCGTGAATGTGTAGATTGACCCAAAGGGTTCTGGTGCTATAGAAGCGATGACGGCTGCGAAATTTTTAAAAAAATCTGGTCTTAGTGATGTTGTGCTTAGCCGAGTTTGGGATTTATCAGATCCTAACGGAAAGGGGTTTCTTGATAAACCTGGTTTCTTTGTTGCATTAAAACTCGTGTCACTGGCTCAAGCAGGTCAAGTGATAAATATGAGTAATATATACACGGAAACAGCGAATCCACCTAAAGTTGTAAGTACAATATTTCTAAATAATATATAAAATATAATAATATAATACCATATAATTTAGATTACACAACTGCATGTATTCCATGAAATAAAATATTTATTTCGTTTTATTTATCTAATTTTGTTTTTTTTACCAAATAATTAAAATGCACATATTGAAAAATTAATAAAAATATGATCTGATTGTTTATTCTTTCTTTCACTAGGGTGATATCCCAAAAATTTTACCACCTCGCATACAAACAGTTCCAGTGGCTAGCGGAGGTACTATAAGTGGCGATTGGTCTATTAGTGTCATAGATCGTTTGAAATATGAGCAACTTTTCGAGACCTTAAAGCCCATTAACGGAATGTTGCCTGGCAACAAAGTCAAGGGTGTTCTCATGGACTCGAAACTGCCTATGGATACTTTGGGAAAAATTTGGGATTTAGCTGATCAGGACAAAGATGGTAACCTGGATAAGCATGAATTTATCGTGGCAATGCATCTAGTTTATCAAACATTGGAAAAACGCACTGTGCCCGATGTGCTACCGCCCGAGTTGCGCAAGCCCAATTCCGGTGGAGGTCCACCGCCAAAGCCCGCTCCGCCAATTGTGTCAAGCAATTCGGCAACGATGCCGCGTGCCCCAAGTGGTGAAGGATTTGGGGATGGCGGTTTTGTGGCCAACTTTCCCAAAGATATAGCACCTCCACCAGCTATACCACCGCTGCCTGTCGCGATACCAACAATGACACGTGTTCCACCTGTGGGTGCAAGTGGTGTGCAGTCACAACCGCTTATATCAACCGATCCGCTAATACCCATCGGCGCGCCACCTTCCGTAACAGCGAGTGCTGATTGGGTTGTTAGTCCAGCCGAGCTGAAACGTTTTGAAATAACATTCAGAGATTCAGACCGAGATAAGGATGGTCTTGTATCGGGGCTTGAAGTGAAGAATGTGTTCATACAATCGGGCGTACCGCAAAACTGTTTGGCGCATATTTGGTGAGAATAAAACAAAATCAAAATAAGCTTCACTATTTTAGTAACAAATATTAACATAATTCAAACATGGTAAATAAACCTACTGCTTCGTCCGGCATTTTATGGCAATAATAAAATAATTATATTTTTCCAGGGCTCTTTGTGACACAAACCAGTCAGGAAAATTAACTCTTGAGCAATTCGCTTTGGCTATGTGGATGGTGGAACGTAAACAGAAGGGCATTGAGCCACCTCAAGTACTGACAGCCAACATGGTACCACCGTCTATGCGTAGCATCGTATCTGGCGTAGATTTGCAACCACAAGTAAACCACATTAACGCATTTGTTTTATGCATATATAATATTCTCGTACACAATTCATGAACAGGAACCTAAACCGACTTATTCTAATCCTGAGCTAGAAATGATCTCCAAGGAAATCGAAGAGCTTGCCAAGGAGCGCCGTGCTTTGGAAACAGAAATTGCACAGAAAGAAGCAGACATACGCATAAAATCGGGTGAAGTTCGTAGCCTACAGGTTAGCAATATATATGCGTGTATATTAGCAAATTTTGGAATTGAAGAAAATTTTTGTTTTTAGAGCGAATTGGACACATTGTCTGCTACATTAAAACAGTTGGAAAATCAACGTGGTGAGGCACAGAAACGTTTGGATGACTTGAAAGCACAGGTAAACGCTTGCATTTAAACATTTAAGAGTACTCAATAATTACAAAAACTTTACTCAACTTGCAACAATTTGATTTAAATTGGAATTTATTATTTTTTATTTCTTTCATATGTGAAAACATTCAAAATTGCTGCACATATATTTCTTATTTTTCTTCGACGTGCGTGTGTGCCTTGCATTATGCTCCTCATTTCTTTGCACCCTCCAACCACTTTTACTACCAAAAATTCAAAAATTCGCATCATTGCTCGAAATCGGTTGACAAAATTAACAAAAAACATACTCATTAGAGCATTGACTACCAGACGGTACTAAAAAACATGACTTTAGATATAGCTCAGTTAAGAGTGCAGGTTTGTTTTATTATGATTTTGCTATGATTTGTTTTGTTATTGTTTCGTTTATTTCGTGTTGTTGCCTTACAATTAGTCAAACATTACCTAATCCTTCCTTATTGTAATCGTTCTTAAATAAAAAAAATTACAATTTTTCGTACAAAACTACTCCGTTAATATAACTTTCGTTGTATGTATGTATGTCAGCACAAAAAAAAAATCGCCAAATATAATTGACTTTAGTGTTTGTTCGCATTGCACACTATAATTGAACTATATAAAATTTGTAAATTGGAAACAAGTTTACGTGTAGTCAGCTTTTTAGCGTCTGAATTCAAAATGTATGACATAATCGTTTCATTTTAGGTGACCAAAATACGTGATCAATGTCAAAAACAAGAGGAAACCATAAACGAGCAAGAGGGTGAACTAAATGCAAAGCGCTCGGAGTTACAAAAATTAAAAGACGAGGAAGCTGCGTTGCAAAAGGAGTATGATCAAAATAATCGAGAGCTGCAGAAGCTAACACAACATTTACAAAACACCCAATTACAAATAAGTTCGGTAAGAATTGTAAAATAGTTATTTAAAATACCTCAGCCTGTATACGTTTTGCTTTTGCTCTCACCACAGGTACGCTCGATGGTAACACAATTACTGGAAACTCAACGTCAAATGACTGATGCCCTGCTGATGTGTCGTGCGGCCATCTCAAATCAAGACGCAGAGTTGGTGTCCGAGTATCAATTAAAAATCGAACCAGACTTCAATGAAGCGCGCCAAATACTTGAAAAGAAAATAGAGGAACCGAAAGCGGACGATCCATTTGGGGAAAATAGTACTGTAGAATCAGCAACGAAAACTACAAACGGATTCGCCAGTAATGGCTTTAGCAATGATCCTTTCACAGCTAATAGTCGCAGTGGATTTGATGACAGCTTTACGGCTACAAGTGGATTTGGTGAAAGCGGATTCGATGGCTTTGGTAGCAATAGCGGCTTCAGTCAACCAGCAAAGGATCCCTTCGGCGGAGATGCTTTCGCAAATAAACCTAGTAATGCAATAACGCCTGAGGTACGTTAGACGGCGAATCCTAGTTAAAATTTGTGCTTATGATAATAGCTTATTTGTTAACATTGTTGCAGCCGGGTAAAGATGACTTCGGAAGTGATCCATTTGCCGCGTTACATGCACCGACCGGACAGGGTCAAGTGTTAAGCCCAAATGCCCAAAAATCTGGACCACCACCGAGGCCTGAGTCGCCAAGTCCAGCTTTGCCACCAAAGAAATCGAAGGTGCCACCTCCGCGTCCAGCACCACCACGCCCAATGCAGGTGAATTAAACGAAATTGTGAATGATAGCAGTTACGATAGAAATATTGCTTAATTATTCGAATTTTCATACATATAAATTAAAACTATTTTACTCAAAGTTGCTGTCCAGCACAAAATACATTTACCGTTTTATTTCTCTTATTTAAAGAAAAGTTGTCTATTGAATACTTTATTAAAGCTGTGAACGTTCTATTACAGGGACCTGCACGGCCTGTTCAACCAGCTTCCGACGCATTCGGTTCTAATACATCCGGCGGAGGTGGTGGTTTTGCTGACTTTGCAGATTTCGACAATAAGGTTGGTAACAATTTTACAGTACGTTGGGATCGTTGGTAATGCATGCATGCCACACTGGCACTAACATATTCCTTAGACATAATCCCTGATTCACACTATTTGTTCTTAGACCTAACATTAATAACACCATGTTTTATTTAATATTTATCAAAATTATTTTTTTTTTTTTATCTTAAGTAGTTGATTTTGTTATGATTATTTTTTTGTTTACAACAACATTTGCTAACCAATAAAATTTGAAGTATTGTTTTGAGTTAATACAACAAAAAGGTAATTTACCAATTATTTTCATTTATAGCCTGTATAAATCAGTATTAAAATCACACATCACAACTATGAAATATTTTTTGATCATAAAGAAACAGTTCTATTACATACATATTTACGCACAAGTGTTACAAATCCCTTCCAAAGTTGAAGTCATCGTTTTTTATTTGATTTTTCGCTTGCAAAGTTCTTAGTTATGTTAATTTAAACAGTGTCAAGCTGTTTATTTGCCAGCT
This sequence comes from Bactrocera zonata, assembly GCA_037783105.1. Classification (NCBI taxonomy): domain Eukaryota; kingdom Metazoa; phylum Arthropoda; class Insecta; order Diptera; family Tephritidae; genus Bactrocera; species Bactrocera zonata. The sequence continues at coordinate 31,495 of JBAWJQ010003644.1, forward strand.
TTCCTAGTTAATTTTTGTAGTCACTTTTTTCCACCATTGTGTTCAACTTGGCGATAAAACTAACAGTGCGCTTCCATTTTCTGAAACTCTATTTGCAGTGAACATCATATTATCAATCACGTTTATATAAATATTAAGTAAAAGTTATTTAACTATAAGTGTTTTTTCTTATCAAAACAAAGAAGACAAAAAAGATAAACCATGACATACGAATACATACCCATGAATCCATATATCTACTTAGAAAATGAAGGAAATGAATGAGACATATAAGATAAACAGTCGTTAATATTCTTAGTTAATTTAAATATAAATTATAACAAATGCATAAAATCGAAAAATTCCAAAACAATTATAGGTAAATTGTATTATGAAATGAATAATAAAAATAGTATTCAATATTATCATATTCCCACTAATACTTAACATATTACACTCGTTCACGTACCTAACCAAACATACTACTGCTATTCATTGTGAAAAAAACAAGCTTCGTTTGAAATGCAAGGACCTATACATATTTTTTAGTAATCTTATGCCGACTAATTACTAAAGAGTTGACTATGCAGATGCGTTTATTAATATGATGAAAACGCTTTCTCTAACCATGTATTGAAGACAAGTAAGGTTGTCAAGATAGGCGCGAAAATAAAACATTCCAGGCTGAATGCCCTGTAGAGCTATGAAAATTTTTAAAGTTATTTCAAAATATACATTTATTTGCTTGAACTAAATTTAATTAAATAATAGCATAATCAGACTAACAACTAAAATACTTTCGTTATTGACGTATTGTTTTTAGAGAAATGAATTTGCCTTAAAGAAATGCTTCAGTACGTGGTTATACAAATATTTATCACGTTCATTGTTCATTAATTAATTGAAAATTAACAGTTAAATAATTAGTATGATTTTAACTACTTAACTTTAACCGTTAAAATACTAGTATTGTGAAAATTATTATACTACATACAATATCGAATCGAAACAATAACTATAAACATTCTGAGTCCTCATTCATTACTACAAGTTTATCATCAAAAATATACACATAAATTTAAATACAAAAAAAAAAAAAAATAATTAAATCGTTACCAAAATGATTTTAAGATGATAGAAAGCATGTAAAGTGAAATCATAACTGTTTCCATTACTAATCATATGTATTCAATTAAGTTCCACTTGTGTTAACATCCCATTTTACCATGCGAGTCTTTTATATTTAATTTTTTATGCCTGGTAAATCTTAGAGCGATAAAAGCTGGGTATGATGTTTATTTTGACACATGCTGTGACTCGCAGTTGGGTCTTATTTCAAGAAAATGGTTTCGAAATTGAATTTTTATGCACCCTAGGTTTTTTCCAGTTTTAAATTTTGGAAACTGATTTCATTAAGTGGTGTCTCTCTAATTTATTATAAAATAAATAATAATAACTCCGAATTTCACAAATCTCTTGGATGGCTGTCCGTAGTAAAACGGTACTATTTCGCTCTGTCAACCGTGCAAAGACCACTTAATTGTTATGTGTTCTTAGCCAAACTTCATTTATTTTGTTTAATTTTCAAGAAGTTTTTCTTTGAATTCCTATTCAAGTATATACCAGATGAAGTATAAATACGTACATAAGTATATGAACGGTTCTCAAAAATTTAATTTTCTGCAGAAATAGTGCAGATGTTCGTGGCCCTGAACTCTGCATCTTCTCCAAAATGTTTTTTTTTTTTGTATATACTCATGTTTTCAATAAAACTGTACAAACCAACACTCATGCGTACACAAATACTGAAGACATTCAATAAACATTTCACATATACATATACGTTAATGTTAAATATTCAAATAAGTCTATATGTATGTATATCCTTAAATCACATTGGTCACACATGGAGGAGCACACAGAAATTTTCATTGCATCTGCACTATACCTTGAGTGTGTAAGCAAGGATTAATCTAGACGTTGAAGGCGTTCATTACTTATTATTGTATTGTATTGTATGTTACAAAACGAACTATAGCCGCATATAAAAAATAGTAAATAATAATGAAATGCCTACATAAATATATAAAAACTAAAAAAAAAAAATGAAATTATCAAAAGAAATAGCTTATGACTATTACAATGGCATAAAACTGAAATTGATGATACCATTTCACCAAATATTGACAAAATAAAAGTAATTGATGCAAAGTTCCGATTCTCCTGTTTCTTATTCAAACACAAAATTTGGACAGCCAACTTGACTTTTTTAAGAGTATAGGCATTACTTTACATTTGCAATATTTTAGCAAACATTAAAAACATTCGCATAGTAATAGAAATGACTTGAGTAGTAGGCCTGTCCACAAGTAAGTAAATACACAAATAAATGCATATGGTGTGGTTTGGAGTATTAACTAAACTTTTATGTGTTTTGTTTCTATTTATTAAATTATTTATTTGTGTATGTATGTCTGTATAATATAGTTTATTTTGAATGCACTTTGGATTATTTGCTAACTTATAATTTTGTAATGTAAATTTGTACGCACCTTTTTAAAAAATGTATAATTTGATTTAATTTATTATTTCTTTGTTTTGAATTGGTTTTGTTTCTTTTATTTCTTTTATTTGGCATTTCATCTTCTCGAATGCACACGCGCTCGTCCACACGCATACACAATGGTAACTGAACATCAACTTGTTTATCAAATTTAAATATGGCTACAGGTCTCGAGCATTCCACCGCCTATAGCATTCCCTCCACAATTAACATCTGCACTTGTGTCGTATAACAGTACAAACAGCAAAAGCAGTAGCTCATTCGACATGCCCATAATTACAAAGATTGTCACACCAGTCACCACCACTACATTCGCATCGGTATCAAGCTCATCACCATCTACGTCAGTGTCTACATTAACGGCAATCGCAAACAATTCCAACAACTCATCTACAATGTCCTCGTCTATAAATGATAACTTAACGCGTTCCATCACACCGCTGCAGCAGGCGTCCGCTGTAACGTCCTCGTTCGTGAGTAAATCGAGCGAAACAATAGCAGATGCTTCCGTGGAGAATGTGCGGGAAAGCCGAGCATCTATTATTAGTGGTCCGACAGATTTTTCAGATGATCCCTTCAAGGACTATCGTTATGAGGATCCATTTAGTATTAAAGACCCGTTCGCAGATGATGAAGATATAGATACGGATCCGGAGAAGATTTTCAAGGATGACTTCTCAGGTGATATATAATATTATATATAATATTTTTTTGTACATAACAGTAATTTAATTATTAACTTTTATTTATATATTTTATTTGGAAATTTCCTTTGATGATTTTACGATTTAAACATTTTTCTTTTAGACGATGATAAGGCCAAGACTACATCTACTGGTTTTACGGCAAACAGCACCAATACTCAAGCCTTTGCAGTTAGCAATAAATCTGCAACTCCGTTAAGCGCCGATTTTCTTGACCAGTTCGATGCTTTCAATTTGAATCCAAGTCCTGTGCCTTCACAACAGTCTTCAACATCGGGCGGCTTAACAGGTATAGGCTTTGGCAGTGGGGGTCAGAGTAGTATTAGTAGCTCAAGTAAGAAATCGAATAGTGTTACACCTATTCCACATGCATTGGGGGGCGAAGCTAGTGGCGATGGTGGTAATTTATTTGATGACTTTGCCAATTTTGATACATTTGGCGCTCCGAAACCGAAAGCGACAGTTGCGCTGTCCACTTTGGGGGAACTGGAGGCTGCATTCAAAAGCAGCAACTCACAAGAGCCCAAACCCAAGACAAATGATTCTTTCTTCGACGCATTTAATGATAATTTTGATAACAATTCTAATCGTGATGTGAAGACAAGTACTCTAACTGGCAAGTCGAACACAAACATTTTCGATCCCTTTGGTGATAGCAAGGCAAATTTGGATGCATTTGATGCCTTTAGCACTTCCAAGCGTAGTGATTCAGCCTTTGTAGATCCTAAAGGAAATTCAGCCATTACTAAATCATCTAAAGTGTTTGATGACTTCAATGACAACACATTCGAAGATGATTTCTTTAAGATAAAAGACAATAAGGCAAATGCCAATTTTGATGTCAAGGTGACAACTACGCTGGCAAATAATGCTAATACTAAAGACGATAGCTTCGGAAAATTCGATGAACTCAACAACAGTCTTAATTTTACAAACGATTTTGATACTGCTTTAAACAACTCAAAAAATTTAACTGATAATGAAGAGGTAAAATCCTTTTCGGCGTTTTCTAAAGATACACTAGGAGCTACTGCATTAACGAAAGTACAAAATATCACAACTCTAAGTAAAGTGTCAAATCCAGATGTAGCGCTTGCTGTGGGTGGGGCAGCTGGGGAAAATGGCGACAAAGTTGCAGAAAAATTCGCTGCCGATTACTCCAAAGCGGATACATTCGAGTTGGATTTGCAAGAGGCGCTTAAACGCAGTATGCTGGAAAATTAAGAATTGATATTAAATCTCGACATACCACTTTGTATAATTATTATTAATTTCGATGTATTTATAACTCTATATATTCCGCTGTTATAAATATATTGTAAAAGTAGTAATATAGTTCGCCATAATAAAATGGAAATTAGACATAACTAGGAATATGGGCGTTGCCCGTTCAACGATTCACTCAATGGTGATAAAAACCTTATTTATATGTCATTTATGATCGTTTTTGCTCAGATTTTGTACTCATACTTTTATTTACATCATGAATGATTATTTTATACTTAAAAATACCTGTTAAACCACCTTTATTTTGCATAGAATTGTATTTGTGTTGCGTATCATATGACTAGTTTTGTAAAATTTGTTTTTGAAAACTATTTTTTTATGCGTGTAAAAATTGTAGTTCGGATTTTTGGATCTATACAGCGTTTGTTTTCACCTTGCGGACATCACATTATACTTGTACAATCCTAAATATTTGCAAAAAACATGAAAGCAATGCGGTACAAATAATTGTTATTAGATTTAAAAATCCATTTCTTACAATATTTAGTACGCATAATTTGATTACCAACCAAAAACTATCTAAAAATTCCATACTTTCAATTTTGTATTATTTACTTTATAAATTATTTTTGTTTAGCTATACGAAAAACTTATCATTTACATGAATATTTATAATAAAATGCGAAGCATGATTATACATACTGACACCAGATGTTTAAAATTTATGATAATAAAACCTTTAATAGGTTCATTTATTATAGCATTGAAGGGTATTTGATTGTATGGGAGCTATATGTTGTAGTAGTCCGATCTGATCAATTTTTCTGGTACCAAACGTTGTCTTGGGCAATGATCCATGCTAAATTTCGTGAAGCAATAAAAAGTTGTCCATACGAGGACATGTACTTGATCATTTAGTTTGTATTGTAACTATATATGTACATATGTATGTGCCACAGTGCTTTGGTATAGCCGGATGCAACAAATGAGAAGCTATAGTTAGAAAAAAACATGTAAATTGAAGTTGGAATAACATTCTTTGAAAAAGTATTTAAATGAAGTCTGGTAAAAACGTACATATATTAAATATTTAATAATTTCAAAAAATTGAATCCGGAAATAAAATAAGGGTATTCAAAATTGGCGTCACTAGTTTGAACCTGTGGTTTTTATTCAGATCAGCTGATTTAGTTACAAATTAATTTTATAAAAATTTAAAGGGTGACACTAATATTTTAAAAATTGCGATTCTCAATCTCATGATTTATTTGTATAATGCAAAAAAACATTAGTTTTATTATGGCAAAAAATATAAAACAAATATTATACGTTTAATTATGTACTTAAATCAACGGTTTCCTTGCTATCTAATCAGTTTACATAAATCGGAGTCGCCCTGTTGCCAGCGTAATCACAAAAATGTTGGAAACTCTTTTGCCGATACCCAGCTGAAAATTTTGCAAATCGTCAACATTTTAATTTTAGCCAAATTGTGAAATTATTTTGAAAATATTGCCACAAAACGCGAAAACACAAAACTGCCGAAAATTTGATTTGTTGCGAAACTATACAGTGCGTTTTTCAGAGGTGTCGGGGAAGGTTTTGTCTTATTGAACTTGTCTGCAACTTGTCCGAATACAATAAGAAGGAATTGGACATGGCGACAGCCAAAATATCAACATTTACATCTAAAAACTATGAATATGATTGTACTCGCAAATGTCGTCATGTTGAGCATGGAAATAAAATAACTGCAGCATTGACCAAACGTTCAATTGACGACGAACACCTTGGAGCATACATTGCAAAAACTTGCGCTAACTACACGGACATAGTGGATGATCTGGTAAATTCAACTATTAAATTATGGGTATTTTATTTTACTGATGCTAAAGTAATCTTCTAGGGACGATCTGCAGTGCACTTGGCTGCATCCGTTAATCGTTATGCTATACTCGAGTGGTTGCTTAATCATGTATGTTTGACATTTTCTTTGATATATGTTTGTACCGAAAGTATATTTTGAATATTAAGGGGGCTATTATAAACAGTCGTGATTTTGAATCTGGAGGTAGTGCACTACATCGTGCCATCTATTACGGCTGCATTGATTGTGCTGTTCTTCTGTTGCGCTATGGTGCTAGTCCAGAGCTTTTGGATGATGACACTCGGTGTGCTTTACAAAATGTTTGTCGGCCTCGTGATTTTCCAATATTTGCATCTGTGTAAGTATTAACAAATATATTTTATGCCATTAAACTTAAAATTATTAAAATGTTTGTATATTTTCCAATTTCAGCCCAAGCAGTAACGAAATTTTAGTTTGGGGTACAAATAAAAATTATAATTTGGGAACAGGAAATTCAGAATCCATCGATAGCCCACAGTCGGTTGATTTCTTTCGCAAGGAACACATATCAATTGATAATGTTGCCCTCGGTGCTTATCACAGTTTATTTTTGGATAAAAAAGGAATACTTTACTCGGTGGGTCATGGAGAGGGCGGACGTTTAGGTGCATATCTATTCTGGGATATGTGAGATTATATTTTAATTAAAAATTGCCTTATACCTACACAGGAGTTGGAGGTGAGCATAGTCTAGCTACCCCTAAAAAGGTGAAGATTCCAAAAAGAGCTATGGGGAACATATAATATGCATAAGTGCATCTCGAAAGCATTCATTATTGCTGACAGATAATTCTGCCGTATTTGCTTGTGGATTAAATGAGGATAAACAATTGGGAGTACGTGATGCAGGCGATAAATTAGCAGTTTTTCGAGAAGTAGTAACATTACGAGATCTAAATGTATCTGGTCTGTTGCGCGTAATTGCCAGAGATTTTCACTCAATCGCCTACTCAGAACAATGTATTTATACATGGGGCACAAATCACGGACAAATGGGTATAGACGCTGATGTGAAAACTGTAGCCTTACCAAAACAAGTAAATACCAATAATTTAAAGTTGATGTTTTTACTGATATTTTAATTATTTTCAGATGAAATTACCATCAAAAACTAATATTGATTTTGTCGAAGCGAATAATTCAGCAACTGTGGTTTACACCAAGGATACGAATATTTTATTATATTTCAAATGCAAAATGCGTACAATTAAGCCGCCGAAGTAAGAATTTTTTTTATTCATATACATTAGACTTTAACAATCTCTTCTTAAAACTTTTTTGTAGTTTCGAAGCCTTGAAAAGCATTTCCGTTGTTGGTGGCGACGTCGTTAAGTCTGGTAAAGGTACCGCCACGGCTTTGAAACTGCTTATGCTTACGCAAACAAATGTCATTTTTCTTTGGTATGAAATTACCCAGCAATTTTACAGGTTTGTGCAAATATACTTTTTAGTAAATTTTCAGTACAGCACACTATAACGCACTTACTATTTGTGATTACCTTCTAGATGTAGTTTTTCGCAAATACGAATTTCGCAAATCGACAAAATCTTTTACAAAGCCAACCAAGTGTTCATACTATCGCAAGGCGATGTATATAAAGGCAAATGCCAGCAGGTGCCAATACCGACTTACATGACAAAAACCGATACACAAAAGCATCCCTCATCAACGGCTAATATATGGAGCAGTTGTGATCAAAATCGAACAGAAATCTGTAAAGAGCACATGATACGCATTGAGCTGCAGCGCTATCCAACTGTTGATCGAGCCGTCGATATATTCTGTGATGATGATTTCACGTCGTTTGCTGTTTTACAGGAATCACATTTGAAATATTTCAAATTACCCACTTTAAGGCATGAAGAATACAGCTTCAAGAAATTGTACAATGAAGTGGACGAATTCGATGCTGTGCATGACGTTGTGTTTCATGTGGATAGTGAAACGTATGCTGCTCACAAATTTATTGTGTACGCTCGTGCGCCTGGTTTGCGTGACATACTTCAGTCTTATGAAGATGAACATATCTACTTAAATTTCAAACTAATGACTGGCAAAATGTTCGAATTGATGCTGAAGCATATCTACACAAACCAATTTCCAAATGAAGATGGTGAGTTAATGTGTTATATTTTGTTTTTACTTCAATAACGGCATCATTTTAATGTTTTTAACTGTTTTATAACATATTCATTCTCTTACCGTAGACCTAGACAATATTCAACACAGCTTAGGTCCGGACTGCCCAACTGAACGTATCGATATTTGCAAGTTGTTCTTGCAATTCGTTGAGAAATTCAAAATACAAAGTTTGGCAAATTTTTTGCAAAGGTTCGTTCATAATGATATGATTTTGTCTATAATAATAAAATATGCGTTTTACAGTTTTATACAGAAGTCTCCATTCTATTTACCGCAAATAGCGGATAAATCAAAATATCGTTTCAATCGCCTTTACCATGGTGATTTTCCAGAACTTTATGATGTGCGCATCATTTGCGGCGGCGACGTTGTCCTACCAGCCCACAAATGCATTTTAGTTGCCCGCCTTGAGTACTTCAACATGATGTTCACACACACATGGGCTGAGCAGAGCACAGTCAATTTGAGCACTATACCACCGGAGTATATGCGCCCTATTATAGAGTTCTTGTACAGCTCGGACGTGGAGAACTTTCGCAAGCAGAACTTATCCGAAACATTTTTATTCAATATGATTGTGTACTGTGATCAATTCTTCATAGAAAGTTTGCGCAAGGTGTGCGAAACATTAATATTGGACAAGATAACCATACGAAAGTGTGGAGAGTTTTTGGATTTTGCGTGCATGTATAATTGTGAAATTTTGAAAGAGGGCTGTTTGGAGTTCATTTGCCAGAATTTGGCACGAGTATTGAACTATAAAAGTTTGGATGTGTGTGAACCCGATGCGCTTAAGTGTATAAATGAACATTATCGGAAAATGTTTAAGGATGTATTTGACTATCGTATGATAACGCCAGATTCGGATGCTGTGGATGATGAATTGTTATTGAGTTTTGTGGACGATTTTCGAATCGATCTAACATATCGTATGGATGAAGACGAAGTGAGTATTGTATTATAAAAACGAATAAATCATATATTTATGTACTATTTATATTACTTAGGAAGCTTTAAACAAATCGGGCAAACAAAAGTCGAAGGAAAGCAAAAACAACATGAATGCTAAGCGTCAATATGAACTAGAAGCCATATCCTCCATGCTGGAGACAATAAATGTGAATGAAAAAAATATGAAAGTAGCGCAAGAGACCCAATCCAAGGTGACAAAAGAAGCTTCAGAGGTTGCGGAAAAACTACAAGCCGAAGCACGAACATGGATGAAGGTGGCTGATAAAAAGGATCAAAAGAAGCGTCAAACAGTCGAGCATTCACCTAAACTTAACGAGATTTTGAAAACGGAAGAGACACCAAAAGTTGAATACGTTTCGCTAACAAAAGTGAATGGTGAGAGCGTTGCTGCAAAAACTCCTGAGAAATCCTTAAGCGAGGACCTGCCTAAAGTGACACCTAATAAGGGGTACAGCTTAAATTTGGCTGACTTTACAACGCCACCGTCGCGTGAAAAGCTCTCGCAGAAACAACGCAAGCGACTCTCTTCGGAATCAACGACTTCATGGCGTGCGTCGGCAGCGCCGGAGAGCAAACCAGTTAACGTACCAGTACCACCGCCAAATGCTTGGGGTGTTGTTGCACAGGCTTCTCCAAGCGCGTACTCCCTTTCCCCGCCCACAGGCAGCATTGCCGATCCGAGCTCGTTTGCAAATATGATGCGAGGCGCTGCCAGCACTGCGAGTAGCAATCCGAGCAATGCTGACAATAGTTTTTCACGAATTTTAGCCGATGAACGAAAGCAACGCGATTACTATGAGCGCATGCGCAACAAATCGCTGGTACTGACGCAAATAGAAGAACAAGCAATAGCTGAGTTGCGTGAGTTTTACAATGTTGACAATGTAACGGATGAGGAAATAACAATCGAAAGAAAGTCACTGCCTTCAACCATGAATTTCGCCGTCTGGCAACGCCATTAAACAGGCAAAGGCACATAGAAATTTGCCGAAGAATGCCGTAAACATTTACATATACATAATTATATATGTATGTATGTATATTGGTTAGTAGAATTTTTGTTAGCTTTACTATAGAAGCTATACATATCTTTAGTTTTATTTTATTTGAATGAATTGCGGACAAATCGAGTTTTACATTTACATAGTTTATAAATATTTCATAAAAGGTTTTTAAGTTAAATATTTTTTAAGCATACATCAAATTCTTAAACAGACAACAATGTACCGTTATGAGGCATTTAAGGCTAAGCTTTACAATAAAGTTTATTTTAAAACCAAACCCAGCTTAGTTGTTAATAAAACAACAAAAAACTTTAAATTATAATAAGAAAACACAATAATAATACAATAAAAAAAATATATGTTTGACTTATAAATTAAAAACATTCTTTGCGGAATGCAAAGCCGTACTGATCGCATTTGTAACGCAGTGTTTTGCCTAGTTGTGGTGGACCACAGTAGAATACCGTTACCTTGCCCTTCTTCTGCGCCTGCAGCTGCTTAAACACTTTATCCCAGTTTGGACGACCGGCATTCGTGCGCGTCTTCAGGCCAGTAATGAGATCTCGCTTGCCCTGAAACCAAGCAAATTCAAACATAAGAGCAATTAACTAAAGTATGCTAGAAACAAGGAAAATGGTTGGCTTCGACTTCACCGAAGCTATAAATATCCTTTACAGCTGCATTTTTATGGCATAAAAGGATATAAAAAGGTTTTTATTTTGGTTTGGATCGATTGACAGCTAAATACTCTCCATTCTGAACAATTTGTTCGAAGGTTATAGCGCATGCTTTTCAAAAAAATCCTTGTCTAAGAAACAAGTTTTCCTTGAGTTTCATCGACCCGTTTTGTAGGGTAGCTTTATGCTATAATGATCCTATATATACCATTTGTTCAGAGATTGTAACGTTGACTTGGATAATAATCTACTTTGTCCAATAAAATAAGTTGTCCATGTAAGGACTTGAGTTTGATGGATCAGTTTATATGGCGGCTACATCGTATAAAAGTCCGATATCGACGGTTTCGACAAATGAGTACTTTCTTGAGGTGAAAAAGTCATGTGCAAAATTTCAGATCGATATCTCAAAAACTGAGCTACTATATCTCGTATATACAGGCCGACAGACGGATAAGGCTCATTATAATTTTTATATGCTTTTTATATGGTCTCTGAGTTTTCTTTTTGTTATTACAAATCCTGTTCAGCGCATAACAAGTATTAAGCAAAGATATCCAATAATCACAAACCTTTTCATGTAGTAAATCTAAAGCCAATTGCAGTCCCACTGCCTTCATATCGGTGCGCTGCAGCGCACTGGTTATGTACATATGCATATCTAGGAATCTGAGATATAGAACGTCAGTTAAAACCTTTTTTTTAATAAAATTTCAAAATTCCAATTTACCTCTCCATTGGTCCACCCAGCTCAGCCTGTTCGATTTCCAGCTGTGACAACAAATTTACAAACCACTCGAATGAGCGCTGATCACGGTTGATCCAAAAGAAGTCCACCTTACGCAAATTCATCACCGTTTTCGGTATATCGCTGGCCCACTCAAAATGACAACGCGGACAGGTGTGCCGAGCCTTCCAGTAACGATGCATTATGGATTGCAAAATAGATGCGAATGGCGTGACGCCGATACCAGTGCCGATGAGCACAGCGTGCTGAGCGCCGAATATATGACTCGACGGCGCCCCGTACGGACCATCGATGAAGATCTTTAGACAATAAGAAAATGTTGTAAGCTTTTAGTATTTGCCATAGACATAAATATATGCGTGAAGCATATTTGTAAACGTGTGTTGAAATCCCAAACCTCTAATACGCCAGCGTCTAGTGTAACCTTGCTACCCGAGTTATGGTTGCTCTGTGGTGGTAGACTGCCATTGCTACCGCGATTTTTGATGGATGTCGAGAGGGAACGCAAAAAGGTCGGTCTGCGAAAACGACCAACTTTAGTTCGCGCTGTTGGATCCTTGGGGTGGGAATTCGAGACATGATTTTGCTTTAGTGTATTATAGCCAATTAGAAATTTAGAGTGTATGCTTTATAAAAGGTATTAAATTGTATGGAATGATAACGAAAATACCATAATTATAAGCCTAGTAGGTATATCTAGTAGTGTTATGTATATAAAAGCCATTGAATTTTAGTAAGTACTACAAAAGAGTTGATAAAAATCTGTCGCGTTGACATATATTAATCCGTATATATATGTATGTAAGTATGTATATTCGTTGTTAGATATGTATAATTTATATATGTACATATATACTTACTTCCAACGGTTTGGACACGCTGGCTTCGGAGATTTCAATTGTCGTGCTGGTGGTCTTGTCGCCTCCATTTCCTGAGGTAAAGTTAAAAATTTCAGAAGAAGACACATTTTTTAATGACCCCAAAAATTGTACTCGAATCTAAGTATAATTTTTCGGGATCAAAATAGTTGTTTATGAATATTATTATAATTACCTTTTCCTTCTTCTATCTCCCTGTATGTATCCATGTTGCCTGCAATGTATTAAAATGATCACAGTTTTTTACATACATATCTAGAAAATGGTTATGTTTGAGGTCTTACCTCTCGGTGTTGCCGTAAAATCTGGTTCGGCTTCCTCTAAGCTTGGTGTTCTAAAGGCAATTATTGTCGGCTTATTGCGCATGTAACGAAAACTCTGGGCAAGCGATTTATTTTGAGGACTTAAGTAGGCTAAACCTCCGCTCTGAAGTCGCGCACGCCTGACACGCGACTCATCGAAAGACCTTTCAGATTCCGAACGACCGAGCGCTCGTAAACTTGAATAGTATGAAAGGGAAAATATTTACTTAATCTAGATTTTCAATTTTCAATGCATATGTAGTACTTTATCTTGATTTCATACCATTATTATCTCATTGTGACACTTACGCTTTGAGGCGTTCCTTCTTTTTAGACTTGATGGCCATATCTGGTAGCGACAGACTCTTTTCGAGCTGTGGTTTACGAGAGTTTAATTTTTGTAAGCGTTTGTCCAATGGCTTTTGGACGGAGTCCACTTGATCGCCTACAAAACCTTCATTCCAGTGACCATCGATCTCCGTTTTCGTAGGCACATCTTTGCGAGAGAAGGTACGTTGAAGCGTCTTCTTAATGCTGCGTATACGATCTGCGTGTTTCGTAGATCCAATATCGTTCTCAATGCGGGCATTTGTATTGTCAATGGCCAATTTAGAAGGTTGTTGTATGTGTCGCGCGGGTTTGAGCGGAACACTTTGCATTTGATTTGCGCCTTTACTAGGTAGTAATGCTGAATCATTTGCACCGGGTTTGCCATGTAGGCGTGCTAGATTTTGAGCAAGAAAGTCGATTTGCGGCGTTGCGGATGTTTTTGACTCAGTTTTGTTGGTAATACACACCAAGTCGGTGGGAATCGCATGTCGGTGCTGTATGATTTCACCATTTTGCAGTTTCTGCTGTTCTTTCTCGAAATACTGGTACAATCGATTGGTCCATTCGCCTACCGTGCGTATGTGTAGCCACATGTAATCCTCCTGTTCCGGTGCTGAACTAATTGTGAAGGGATGCCATTCATAGTTCGCAATAACCGGTATATTAACGAACACATAATCACCAGGACGGAAATTGAAGTTAAATGGACGCTTAATGACCAAATGTATAACTTTGGATGGTAAAAGTAAACCGGAACTGATGTAGGTTTTTCCATGTTCGCTTTTCATCCAGACAAAACGCAATATACGCTCCACTATGTACACCAGCCCTGGTACCAAAAACCACTTCCAGAAATTTGGACCATGAAACAGTAGTAGAATCCAAAATGGAATATACAATAGATGCGTCCAGTAGAATACTTCGAAGGAACCCTTGCGGCGTACAAATGGCTGTGAGCAAATGAACATTATTAACAGGATAATTAGTAGCGCTAAGCCAGTAGGATTGGCACAGCCCGGTATGAGACCGAACAGCCCCGGGCGATCGGTTAGCAGCCATTCGCCGATTGTGTAGTGGCCAGCATTGATTTTCGGATCGTTCACCACAATTATGGAGAAATTGAAAAGATGTGCGATGGTATGAAGCAGACTCAGGATTGAGACGACAATGCCCGTCAGTTTGTGAAGATAAATGTGGTTATCCAGAGGCAGGTACGAAGAAAGTCCCTGCGAACGCAGATATGTAAGAGAATGTCGCAACATTAGCACTAAAATCCAGGCGCAATTGAAATTTAGACATTGTCCTACGGGAGTAGAAATAAGATTTATTGAATTTTTGAACATTACTCTATACATTAAATTTAGAATCTCAACTAACCACAGGCGCGCGCAACAATCACGAATCCATTGCTCGCTCGATACTGAATGGCGCGTGAGATGAAAAGGCACAAATTTATGGCAATGTAAATGTACAGATACGAAACGAAGGCTTGGTTATTCTTCATGTAGGCCAAAGTGAGCTGATGTGGCTTGTCAAAGCGCAGTCGCGGACATTTGGACTTCGGTTTAGGGGTCTCCTGCGTCATTGGCACAAGCCAACGATCTATGCTGCACGTCAATATTATTTATGTACAAATGTATAGACATATATATAGAAATATTAAAAGTGAGGATTAGTCTTACGTAATACTGAGGTTTTCTAATAATCCACCATGTTTGCAAATTTGATTTTTCAAAGCTTCATAAGTGATTTCACCGCGATTATACGGATCCGCATCTTCAAACATAGCTGTTGTCAGATCCTCAATCTAAATGAGTGTTACTGAGTGAAATCATTAAGTTAAAGGTGCTTAAAAACCTTACTTGCTCATCGGAGAATTCCATACCATTTTCCTCCATGCAGGCGCGTATCACATCATGCAGTTCTTTGTGCTGTATCAGACCGTCGCCTGAGGATATTATAGATATATTTGAAAAAAATATACAATGTCATGTAAGTCATGAATTCATTTGACCACACTCATTAACAATTATACATATTTCTATATTCTTAAAAGTTATATCCCTGATTAGGACAAACATTTGATATTGTTATTACGTGGTCTTAAAAACAGTCTGCTTTGTTAACAATGTTGGTTCAATTTTCTAACCGAAAGTTTGTTTGTTTGCACCAAATGTGTACCATTTTGGTCCACCACTTTTTTCCATTTTTCCGCTAGAGACATTATTCCAACAGTGTAAAACTTTTCTGGTTTCTCGGCGAAAAATTGCGACAAGTAATTTTCACAAGCTTCTCTTGAAGCCAACTTTACTCCATTAAGAGAGTTTTGTATTGACCGAAACAAATGGTAATCCGATGGTGTAAGGTCAGGGCAGTTTTTGCCGAGTCATCGAAAATGTGTGTGCTCTAGTGCCGTCCTGACGGAAGACGAAGCCCTTTCTGTTGATCAGTTCCGGCCATTTTTTCGATTGCTTGCTTCAATCTCATCAGTTGTTGACAGTAAAATGTAGAATCAATCGTTCGACCAGGCTAAAGCAGTTCAAAGTGGGTGATTCCTTTTCAATCCCACCAAACACTCAGCATAACCTTTCGAGGCGGCAATCCATTTGTTGAGCTTCACCACGCTTGGACCATGATCTTTTTCGCACATTATTGTCGTATTTGATCCACTTTCGTCTCCTGTTACCATTCGCTTCAGAAATGATTCGATTTCATTTCGTTTCAGCAAACACATCGCTGATGTTAATTCCGACCATTAAAATTTTCACAGTTAGTTCCTGTGGTACCCATGCATGGAGCTTCTTTTTGTAGTCAGCCTTTTTAAATGGTTCAAAACTGGCATTCTCCCTTTTTTATATACTCGTACGACTGCAACGACATCTATTGACAAAATACGAAAAGACTTATTCCACTACCCATATATAGGATATGTCTTCAGCGAGCTTAACGCCGATATGTTTATTGAAGAATAAATCATCATCAATAAGTATTTAACTGCCTTTCATATTTATGCTTAGGAATATTATTTATAAAAAAGTCAAGAGAGAACTTCTAAATAGCTTCTGAAGGATTCTTAGAATATATTAGTAGTTTTTCGTAACAGAAATATGTTCAGGGGCGTGTTATTCTCTATCATAATTTCTGAGATTTGAACCAACTGCCTTCTAAGTGGTAGACACGCACCAACTGTACTCGTCTACGTCTGCTAATAATGTAATAAAGGTCATTGTTTGCAGTCTGTGCCATACCAAAACTGTTATTCAATGCCCACCAATAAGATTCTTGCTCGAGTACGGCACTTACCATCAATATCGTATACTTTGAATAGGAAACGTATTTTATCATCCGCTGACTGGCCGGAGAATTGATGTATGGCATCAATGAACTCTTGCAAAGAAATTGAACCCGAGTTATCCTTGTCGAATATTTGAAAGACACGATCGGTAAAGAATGGCTGCATTGAGTGACATACATGTACCAGCAACAAACCGACCAAACATTCGCAACAGCAAGATGGAAGACAAGAAAAACAAATAAATTCAAGGTGTAGAGTAATAAAATGCGAATTGTTGTTGGTAGTTTCTCACGTTTTTCGATGTTACTATTTTCTGAAATTCTTCACGTCGTATCTCCCGTTCATTGCCCACAGTGCTGCGAAAGAGTTGCTCCAGACGCACCAGGGAGCTCTTATCAAAACCGGTGCGTGGCCTAAGAACGAAATGAAAGAAAACAAAAATAAAATACCAAACAGCAAGTGAAGTTGTAGTTGTTGTGTTGATGCGCTCACACCGGCGGTTGCAAGTGCTATAGGTAAATATTTGTGTTTGGTTGGGCAGACAGACGTGAGTGGCGGTCAGTAAAGGTGAATAAAACATTTTCGGTTAGTTGAGCTCGTGCAATAAATTATAGATTAATTAAAGATTGCGGCTATTGGACGCTGACTGATTAATGGAGCAGCGAATCGTGTGCTTATTGCACTCACGGCCTCGGTTGCTAGAGTTACACATTAGCACATATGTGTACGCATTTACATAGGAGGTACTAGGGGCACCTACCACGATCGTGTAAGAGTGCAACACTTTTTATTTGCCACTATGGAAATGAAAGCGCTGAAAGCGTGTACGCAGACGGCGCGGAGGAAGCCTTCTGGATTAGCTTTTGGATTTGCGTTTGCTCTTCGGGCGTGTTAATCGATTTGTTTGCAATTTGTAAGTGTTCAGCACGTACAACGTTCACGCACTCGTATGTTAGATTTAATGGCGTCAATGGATGTTGCACATTGCCAAATGTTGCGCTAAATATTTGTTTCGTTTGATTGCAAGTGGGTCTGTCTGCGCCACCGGTTTCGCGCATCCGGCCGTGGGATACTCACCGTGTGTTGGTCAGGTGTGAAATGAATTCCATTATTTGATTTGTGGATATCAGATTCGTGCCATCAACATCGATCAGACGGTATAGTTTATCCAGGATCTGTATGCGAAAGAAACGGGTAAATTTTTTTATAGATTTTCTAATATCCTTGAACTCTTCAATTAATGTGTATATTTTATGGATTATTAAAATGTAAAAATGTGTACAAGCGTATTCAAATTTGCTTTAAAATGCAGTTAGCAGACAATCATTTTACTTACACCACGCGCTTGCCAAATTTCTGTAAAGTTCTTCGGTGTGATCTTACTGTTCTCCCCACAAATCACATATGCCACAGACTCGAGTTGTTCGGCGAAATCCATTTGTCTATCATCGCTGTGAATTTAAACAAAACATTGTTTTTAGAGTAGGTTTTTGTTTGTAAATAATTTCTTCCTTTTAACTGTACAATTTTAGTGCAAAATTTAGCCAATGAGTAAGCCAGAGACATCATATTTATTAGTATTTGCAAAGTTTGTTTGAAGAAAAAACATTACAATATTTTATTTAAAGCACATGTGGGTATGCGATTCTTCGAAAATTGTTTGTAAATATTTTATTTCCTTAAATATTTGTACTATTTTCTGTACAACCTCCATGGATATTTGTAGGGAATTATGAAAACTTTCGGAAATCATTTGTTATTGTAGCAGCGGAAAACATTCCTGCAGAAATTTCGAGAGATGGTGACGACATGACAGTGTTTAGATGGTTAAAAATTCGTGTCCGTTCCGAATACTTATACCCGAATATCGTGGGAACGGGCCTGCTACAGGTCGTGAAGGTTCCATGTCAGTGATGCCAATATCGGAACGAAATAGTACCGTGATACCAAGATTCTATTAGAGACTTCTCTACATGACCTCACTTTTCAACTGGGAAAGAAGATTCAAAGTAAACATAGAAAAAGATGCTTGGCGTAAAGATATGTTAGCTACGCGCAACACTCGAAACATCTTTAGGGAGGGCTCAAAAATGGGCGAGGGAGTTGGTGCGGGAATATACTATCCAGATCAGGCCGAAGTGTAGCAGTGGAAAGTGTTGCCAAAGCTAAGAAACTTCACCTCTACTGAAAGTGAGGCCGCAAAGATATCGAGGGCAATGAAATAGTGGAGGAGATTGCCAAGAATGATGTACGACTGACATCCAGAAATGTGATCAACGTTGGGAAACCCATTGACTTTTCGACGATCTTGACGGAAGCATGGTAAAGAAAAACAAAACCCTGATAGACACGCCCGCAGGATGGGAGTGACAGGTTGAGAAGACTGCAGAAAATGTCGAGAGCAGAGCACCAGAGAAACAAAAGAGCATCTCCATGGCTTATGCGTAGCTTATTGCCTTATCAGATTAACCCTAACATAATCTATTTTGAACTAAGAGTTTACAACAACATAAAATAAGTGATTTGAGATGTTTGGAGTACACGTACCGGGCGCGGAAGTAAAATCTTTAACATTAAGGTCAAGTCAAGTATTTAGTAAGGTACGATTTTTATATCCTGAACTGGATATATAAAGGTTGCCATTAAGTTTGTAAGAGCTCAGAAAGAAAGAATGGATACGCTATAAAATATATATTTAATCATGTCCATCTGTATAAACGTGAACAACTCCCTCAGTTTTTGAGATATCTCTATGGAATTTTGTACACGTCCATATCTCCCCACGAAGCTGCTCTTTTTTAGTAGCTGCCATATAAACTGTTGTTCAGTTACGTTTTCAGATTTAGTTACATAAGTATATAATTTGTTACCGAAAATGCACCTGTGTAGGGTATTATAGCTTCGGTATTTTTCTTATTTATTACAAAGTTAAAAGCGTGTTAAAATTTGACACCAAAAATATTAAAATAAAAATAATCACTTTTACAACAAAAACTAGAGCGGCATGTACACAAACGGCTATATTTACCAAGGATCTTCGTATGTTGAGTTCAAAGGACTGCTTGAAAAATTGAAGTTTTTGAATCAAAGTTTATTCATAGAAATTTTTTTAATGAAAATATTATATTAAAAAGATGGACGACATTTTTATACTCACGTTAGACGGCCTTTTAAATGTTCAATCCAACGATCCTGCACCAAGTAACCGTTTCCTTCGAGATCGAAGAGATGGAAGAACTTTTGTTGGAATTCCTATAAAGAAAATGTAAAAAAATAAATAAATCGCTTATAAGTGGGGTTTGTGCTAACAATATAGATAATATTCAATAACTGCCAGACTCAGTTGTGAACTAGTCTTCAAAAATAATATACTAAAATTACAAAAGAATATTTCAAACACCTATATGTTTCGTTACAGCCTTTTAAAATGTGGCTGTCAACAGGCAATCATTTTGTCTTTAATTACATACAAGGGTTTACGGGTATCAAAAATCGATTTTTATTGTCATATTAAATTCTACAATACCTCTAAAATATTTTCCTAAATTTTCAATTTGATCCTAGTAATAGTTTCGGAGTTACGCCCTTGAAAACTTGTGCACTTGAGGCTAGCTAGGCTAAATACGCCGCCTTTAAACGCGTTCTTCTCGAAACTGTATTTGTGAAGTCGGTTGGCAAGATTTCTTGAGAACTACTCAACCGATCTTCATGAAATTTTCACAGGTTTTTGAAATACAATATTTAAAGACTTAAATGAAGGATTTTTTTCGATTACAATTATTTGAAAAAGAAGCAATGTGACGAAATTTTAATTTTTTTGTAAAAATGTCTGCCATAAATCCAATTTTCAGTTTATTTCCTTCGTCTAAAATTTCAGAATTTATTTTTTAATACAAAATTTATATTTATAAAAGCAAAAAATTCTAATAAAATATATAATTTTTCATATGAGAAAAAAATTTTTGAAAAAATACTGTTTTTTAATCGAGGAGACCCAAGTAACCCTTTAAACCAGTGGTCGGCATTTCATAGCACAATTGTGCAAGCTAGCTTCTCACGCATGCTCTATCTTTCAGGTGTTGTCGAGACAGCAACATCACGCATGGTTGTACCATTAAGGGAAAAGTGTTCTGCACAGACCTTTTTCAAATTTGTTCTTCATACAATGATCTACAAGCAAATTAAAAAAAAAAAAAACGCCGCCATTTTGTTAATTTTTGGTTCTTTTGAACTGTAGGGCATTATAGGCTTCATCCACATACCACCAAAAAATTCGGTTATACATACGAGTATGTATATACTGAATTTCCCAATAGGGTTCAACTGATTCCAAGTGCCGTTTCGGCAATTTTTAATATATCATGATCTGTAATTTTTTTTATTGTATTCAGTAATGTTTACAATTTCATCATGGAAAGATAAAGCAAGAGCAACGTTTAGAAATTATTACTAAGAAAATAATCATGTTGAGAAGAAAATCTATAAATTATTCTTGAACAACCATTACATTCACCTAAGTTGACAGGTGAAATCATCGGTATGTACTTCTTTTGAAATGAAGTTGGTGACAAAGTTACTGTCAATGGGAAACGGTATAGATCGATGATAACCAACTATTTATGACCGCAATTGGAAGAAGTTGATTTTGACAACTTCTAGTTCCAACAAGACTACTTTCTACTTCACATTAAATGAAAAACATTTGAATTTTCTTAACAATTAACGTGTTTTTTTTAAGAAACCATATCACTCTTATTCGGAAAACCCTGTATTTATTGATCCCTCATAACCTTAATGACTTTGATGCGATTTCTGAGTAAATGCTAGAGAATACGTTCTTTGGCGATGTTTTCTTTCGATTCAAAAATTCTTTGGATTTTATTTACACTTTTCATAAATTTCTAGATAGAAATTCTGCATGTTTTATTCACATCATACAACCCGATTTGAAGGAATGAGGAAACTGTTTATAAACGAATATATTAAAATTATATGACATATACATATTAATTAAAAATAATCAACAAATTACTGATTGATGTTTGTAAGAATCATGCATCGGTATTTGCATTCTCCTCATTATGTCTATTTGCTTGTTTCATTACAAGATTTTAAAATATGCTTAAAGCAAAAAAAAGCCGGTTGTTAGTGCGCTTTTCACATTCTTACTCCAAAAGCAGTGGCGTAGCTAGGTAATAAAGATCCCTGGGGCAAGTTAAAAAATGGGGCCCCACTGCTTTGTAAACTGATTAGGTTTTATCAGATAAAAGTATGAAATATATAAATATTTTAAAAATGCTAAGCTACTTAAGCTTTTTTTTGCCCATTGCAGGGCAGGTATTAAATAGTAAACATAAACTACAATTAATATTTGGTGTAAGTTTGGCTAATAAAACGAAATAGAGGAGATTTAAGGGCTTATTATATATGTAAAGGTTGGGCCTACCAACTGATTACATAACACAAATATTTAAAATTTTTTCCTAGCTTTAGTTTTCGCCAAAGTATTAATGAGTTCGTTTAAATCCAGGCTTGATTTTTTTAATTGCTATTAGCGATAAAAGTCGGAGTCGGGTATGGCTCGTATTATTTCTCAAAATTTTTTTTATAATTTTTAATTTGCTAAATGATAAATGTTCATTATTTCCTTTAGGCGAATTCCCTAGGCATAACTTTTTCTCTCAACTGAGTTATCATGATTAAGGTGGAGTTGCTGCCTGTTATTTTTATTTTGAAAATGGGAGAAATTTCCAAAAGTTCAGTTCGATCGAGATTTCTCCCCTAGGTAGCTACGCCACTGTCCCAAAGTATGAGTCTTATGCAATGATTGGTCTGTCAGTCGTTTTATGTGGCATTATTTTGCGAGATGTCAGTGTCCAAATGTCATTTAAAAATATAGCTGGATTAAAAATTCAAGTTAGAAGCCATTATATGTGACCTGGTCCACGAAAAGGGAGCTAACGTGCGAAAACTAGTTTTCTGGGAAACAGCTGTTAAAAATAAACAACTCCTTTCGTCAGTTTCTCGTTATCTCATTAATTGTTCTCCTTTCCAGAGGCTTCAAGGACGTCCAGTAAGTGTTGTTTTTGGTCGGAATATTATTATAGTTCATCGTGTAAGTTGCTAGTGTGGAACATTTAAAAAAGTAACACTGAAGAAGTGACGTTTACTCTAATACCGCGCAGCTGCTGTTGTCTTGTTTTCATTCGTCTCTCTTTTCGGATGTTCTGATGTTCAAGTTATGACTTTTTGGATTCTATCACGTGAAAAAGCATCTCATCTTCCATTCGAATCAACTAAAAAGTGAGAATTGATTTTTTGACACCTAAGCCCCCTTTCCGTAGACCAGGTCACATATATGTTTTGTACTAGATACTCGTATAATCTTCAAGGAACACTGAGTAAGGCACTTTTAAATTTTATTTTGAAAAAAAAAAGTTAAAAGTTTAATTTCGTTTGTAAAATAAACACAATTTTTAGGTGAAAAGTATGTTGTTAATAAAGGAAAGTGTATAAGTGGGGGTTATTTGGACCCTTCGTCAGGCGTACAAACCATTTGTGAGTAGTTTGCAAATTTCCGTGCAGACGAAATAAACACCGAAGACAATGAAAGTAGTGAAAGTACAAAACAAACCATGAAGATGAATATCACATTTAAAAAATTAAAAATTATTTTCGGTGAAAAGGGAAGGAATCTCGTTTAAGAAATATTTTACTCTGGACTTTCTCTGAATTTGGAGATGCTCTGTGGAAATCTGTGTCTCAATCAGCCAATTATAATTTCATAAATCAGTTTTTATTGGCTTAATTGCATAAATGAGCATTATTGTTTATGCATCTACCATACAATAATCTCATCCCCTGGCCACGGCGCTTTTTATTGTTCTCAGACCTCAAAGAATGGCAGTTGGGAGTAAATCAACGAGACTGAGGCATCAGTTGATTTGAAAATTAATTTGAGTAATAACATGAAATTTTGTCAAAAAATATCATTTTCTATAAAATCATACGAATTTTTTGGCCTGCTTGTTATATGAAAACAGATAATTGTACTAGATTTAAAACTATAGAAATTATTTGCTGACAACTACATAATTCATATATGTACATTTCATATTGTATTGTAATATTGTGTAATATTTATGTAAGACATTATTTTACTGCGAAATAATTTGTTGAATATTATACACTTTAATTTCTTTATATTTACTGTGAAAAGTCATACCCCTATACAACAGGTTTAAAGAACATAAGCATCTGCTTAGCTTCTTTATATTTACTTACATATTTGCCTATACAGTTATTGCAAGTGAAAACAAACAATGATTAATGCAAATATTTAAAATAATTTGCATACCGGAGATAATATATGCAAATCGCGAAGATACCAGCTAATCAATCGAATAATTTTATTGACTGGCTTTCATTTAGTGGAAAAAGTATTGAATGTCTCTTTGAGAAGTAATTATTACTTGTACTCCATGCAATTTAAGATCTCGCACAATAATCTATATATTTTTTCAATTTTTATAAATTTTTTCCCAGACCTTTTGGAAGCTAATATTTTTTACCAAAATTACTTCTTTTTTAGGCCGCTATAACTGCTGTTATCCTCAGCAGTTCAATAAAAACTGCCGTTTAAACATCTTCATTTCAATTCGCTATTATAGCTTAATGATTGGTAAACTCAGTGTCATCACATTGATTGTGATTAAAATAAGTAAACAAAAAATCAGATATGGACCAAACAGCAAAACTTGTTTTAAAATATGCAGCCGCTTTTTAGCGTTAACCAAAAATATTCATTAACCGGCTTTACTTTTGGAATCCCTTTTGCCGATTTCTTTTTTTGTTTTTTTATGACACATATCATTCCACAAATTTACATTATGTATGCATACACATGTACATATATATGCTAATTTGGACGATTACATGCCTAAATACATATTTACACATATATATATTATATGTATAGACAACGTCTTTTGTGGAAAGAAACTCGAAACACGGCTACTAAGTGACCTAATTTAGTAAAACAATAAAAATCAAAACTCACTTAAGCAGTCTTTAGTAGAGCAGATATTTCATTAATTGCTTTAAGCTTAACTTAGGTAAAGCTCAGCTGTTATCAGTCATGGAACTTACCTTTTCCAGCACCAGTTTCCGGAATGCCTCACGAGTGTGCTTGCCCTCGGCGAGCAGTGCGCTACACTCGGATATCAGTAGCCAGCGCAGTTTTTCACGCCTCGCCTCCACTTCCATCGCGCTGAAATTCTTATCTAAATTGAGGTTGTAGCGGTCAATGTATCTGGCCACGTGAGACTGCTCTTCGCTTATCTCTTCTAATTGTGCCGAGGTAGTTGGTTCCGCCAGCTGCACGTTGCTGAGGGTGGTGGTGAATGTCTTTCTCGGAGCTGCGCCGGAGGTTGGTGTGGTATTTGTAGAAACTATTGACTGTGATTTGGTTATTTGGTTTTGGTTCTGGTGCTGGTGCTGTTTTTGTTCTTGTGCCTGCGCTGTAGTCGATTGTTCGATGTTGTTGTCTAATTCAATCACAGCAGGTGATACGCTAACATTGTTAACTGTTGCTGTTGTTGTTGCTGAAGTTATCGCTGTTGTTGGCGTAGTTGTGTTGACGTTGGGTAATTTATGCACTTCCACTTTATCCAATTCATCTTCGCTGGTATTTACTTCTTGCGCTCTTACATTTGGCGCTGCAGCAGCTCCAACGCCACCACCGACTTTAGCGAGTCGCTTTACTTTCTGTGGTGGCTGCTTGAGATTTATTTGCTTGCTGCTTGTGCTGATTTCGTTGTGGCTCGTTGGTGGTGGGCTATATGGCTCTGGCTGGTGATCTCGAGCGCCGTGCAATTGTTCCAGATATTGTGCCGCCTGCAACAGCACGTGATTTACGGCGGTTAGCTCCTCTTCGGTGACGGAGCTCGGCGCTGAAAATACGCTGTTGTTGTGATCGTTGGTTTCGCTGTTGTCATTACTCGCATCAGTTGCGGTGCTGCTAGTGGCCGGCGCCGTGGCGTTTGTTTCATTAAAAGGAAAATCGTCCGAGAAAGATACCTTTTTCGGCGATCGCGTTGGTGTGGGTGGCACCTCTAGCGATTTAATGGAGGACACAGAGCCACGCGGGTTTTCTTTAGAAGTATGATTTTTGTGATTGGAGTCCATTTTTAAGATTTCGAAACTTTTTTTTCGGTTTAGGGAAGAATTATTTATTATTTTATAAACACATTGGCGCAAGTATAAATGAGTTGTTTGTATGTCTGTGGTATCAAGAAGGGCTCATCGGCATAATACTGGAAACTGTGAGTATAATATTAAAGTTTTTTATTTTAATTTTTATTGAATGATTGTTTAGAAATATATAAAAAAAATATAAATATATTTTTTAACGTCAACACTTGTTTAAAAAATTAAAAAAAATTAGAAGTTGCCTATTCAATATCTAACTATATTTTATATTAAATTTTAGCTTTATTTAAATAATATAACTTTTTCTTGTATTCGTTTTTTCATAAACTTTATATTATGTACATCCCAACTTTATTTTGTTATAAAACACAACACAAAACACACTTTGAGCATTACACATTACACATTGCATAACATTGCATTTTCTAACGAATTCATTACATAATTTATATTCGTACAAATATGTATGCTACGAGTGGCACTACTAACCATTAAGCCGAATCGAACGTGACTTTTGCTGAATACCGTAAATTGGTGCTTTGATGAGGGTATTTTACTTGCTTGTTGTATTTATAAATTATTATTCCATTTTGCTTTAAAGCGATTTTCATAAATTGTGAAAAACTTATTTTCGAAAATATTTCTGCACTTTTACACATACAAATATGGTCGCAATTTTCTTTTTAATTTCACCATATGTTAAAAACTAGTTCACCCCGTGCCAAATTAATTTTTTTTATGATCGTACGATATGCTTAAAGCAATTTGTTCGTTAAACTTTCTTAAAGCTTCCAATATTTTTTCTTAAAAACAGTTGTCAACAAAAACCGTTTGTTAACTCAATGTGGGAGTCTAATCTGATATTTTGGCCAATTTGTTTTTTAAGTTGTTTCACAGCTAAGTCGTTTTTCAATGCTTTTCGTATATTTTGTTATTCGTACACTTTGTGAGTTTTTTATAAGTTCTTATTCAAAATAATTAAAGAAAGATAGCATCACATAATTTTTGAATCACTTTTTGGTAGAGAGCATTTCCGATTCGTTTTTACAATTGTTAGTAAGCGAACGACAAAAGCATGTCGCATGTTGCATGTTGCAGTTTTTCATAAAATTTCACTTATCTCTTTAAGGAGTAACATGAATTTACGGGTTTCAAAAATCCGATTTTTTTATTGTTCTGTTAAGTTCTACAAAACCCCTAGAATGCCTTGTCCTTAATTTTCAAGTTGATCCGAGTAATAGCTTCGGAGATGTTAGCTCGAGGCTAGTTAGGCCAAGTGCGCCGTCTTTAAACGCATTTTTCTCGAAACTGTGTTTTTGAAGTCGGTTGGCAAGATTTCTCAAGAACTGCCCAACCAATCTTCATGAAAATTTTCACAGCTTTTTGACATATAATTATTAAAGACTTGAACGAAGGATTTTTTCCGATTACAACAATTAAAAAAAAAGAATGTCGAGAAATTTTAATTTTTTTCCCTCGTCCAAGTTTTAAGTTAAGGTTTTAACTAAAACACGTATTTTTTTTACTTTAGAAGATCCTGTAATGAGTTATTCTACTAACGCGGGCGCATCTTTTTTCCGAGGGTTAACCAGAAATGGCGTCGCAATGCTCGAGTTTAAAATATATAATATTTTCCAAAAATTTCAGAATTTCTTTGTTAATAGTGTATGTTTGTAACAACAAAAAATTCTAATAAAATATTTCATTTTTATATCAGAAAAAAATGTTGAAATAAGGCTGTTTTCACTCGAGGAAACCCATATAACCCTTTATGCCAATGACGTTGGAATTCACATCTTTCATATTAAAAAACAAGCTTTTGTTACTTGCGTTTTTAATATTGTTAAAAATTACCAAAAATTTTGAAATATTTTTTTATTTATTACTTTTTTTTATATATTATTTTTTTAACTTGTTTATATGTCGTTACACTCTTCGTCGAAAGCAGAGTAAAAAAAATAAAAGGCTTCAAACTGGGTCAAACTTTTTATACAAAACAATCAGCCCTTTAACAAAATTCATAAAAAATACTGCATAGAATTTTTTTATACATTCACGTTTTTCATTTTCATTATAGTATTTCACAATAATAATTTTATTTCATATGTTTGAAAATTATTTTTAAATTTTATAATATTTCCTTCATTTCAAAATCTTTAATATTATTGCAATACTTTGCATCAATTTCACAATTCACTTCGGGCATTCCAAATTTCTTGTACGCACTTGTTTGTAACTGTTGCCGTCCTTGGGCAGGATGTCTAGGAACAGGTTTTCCCGCGCCACTTGCCGATATCGAACTCACGCACAACAACTAATTAACGGACCTGATAAAAGCCAAAATGGCAAAGAGCGCAAATCAAAAACGAACGGAACCGCGCACGTATTCAGCGCAGCTTGCAAACTCGTACTGAAAGTGAAAACGAACTCACAATTCACAATTCCGCAGAGCAGCAACGCATACGACGGCGGTGGTTGGGGTGGCGATGCTGATTCCGGCCCCTCAATAAAAATCGCACACACGCGCACACAAATGCAGACGTACAATGCACAACGCTCAGTTTGAGTGACGGAGCACACTTGAGTTTGAGTGGAAATGCACTTTGCATGCAAGTTGCAACTTCTTGCGTTCCACACGAATGCAACTCTAGCTACCGAATACACTGGACACTGACTGTCAGCCGATTGGATGCTAGCACGACTCGACCAGAGACTTCAAGGAGCCAATCGTTTGTTGATTCACGATTGGTGCGCGTCGTTGCCGCGTTCGTTAGCAATCGCATAACATTGGTGCGCATGCGCCTGCGCTGTTCGTATTAACTCTATCGTGCAAGGTGAATAATAATAATGAAAATATATAAAATGCGTTGGCGCGCCGTTTTACACACACACTTTTAAAACAAAAATTACTTGTTGTTGTTGTGCCGTGTTCTTAGCCGTTTTTGTTGTTGTTGTTTAAATAATATTATTAAAGCAAATATTCGAACCGAAACGATTTGTTGCGCTGGATCCGGCGCGTACTAACAATTAAAACGTACTGAACGTCCGGTTGTTGGCGAACTGCTACTTGCCTGTGCCAGATTGCCACGGCAGAAAATACGAGCTGTGCAATTGTGTATTTTCTTTCGTTTAACGCCTAACTGTTTCACATTATACATAAACATTTCGAAGTTCTCGTCTTGATTTAGATTTGTATACTCTTATTTTTATATTTTTATTTTTGTTTGTTTGAAAATTTATTGTGTATGGGTGCTTTGAAGATTTGAGTTTCTTATTAAATTTTAGCGCTTGCAAAAGCGATTACATTTGTAAATGTATTGAAGGGTCAAGAATGAGTATCGGGATTTGTGTGCGCGGCTCAATGAAGGGGAGCGCAAATAATTAGTAATTTAAAAACAGTAAACACTTAAAATAAAGCAAGGCAAACAAATGCAGTGTAATAAAATTTAACTGGTTTATTGCGACTCGAATAATTACCTAAGGGCTTTCCCACGGATGCATTTAAGCGACTTTTAAACAGTACACTTACTTAAGATCAAATATGACCCGGACTGACCAAAAAAATTTTAATTATCCGATATTTGTATTTTTATAAGCGCCAGAGCTGATACAATGCCAACGCATATTCTAATTTTTATAAGCCTCCGCTGGGATGGCCTTCAGCGCCTTCAATTAATTTTAGTTTTTCAGTTTCTTCTTATATTTGAGGCGCTATTCGCTAGATTGTTGGATAGTTTCGACGCCATAATGATAAATAAAATAATATTGCGTTTGATTAATGGACTACATGGGTTCCCTCGGTTAAAAAACAGTCTTTTTTCAACAACTTTTTCTCATATAAAAAATGAAATATCTATTTTATTAGAATTTAGAAATATAAAAAAGATGCGCTCGCGTTGGCAGGATAATTCCTTACAGAATCATCTAAAGTGAAAAAATATGTACGTGATTTAGTTAAACCTTTACCTAGAACTTGAATGAAGGAAAAAAACGGAAAATTATATTTTTAGCAGACATTTTTAAAAAATGGAAATTTCAGTGAAAATTTTGCAAAATTTTTTTTCAAATGGTTGTATCAAATCGAAAAATTATCATTTATCCAAGTCTTTAAGCATTGCATCTCAAAGATCCGTGTAAAATTTGATAAAGATGTGTTGGCAACTTCTTGAGAAATCTTGCCAACCGACTTCAAAAACACAGTTTCGAGGAGAACGCGTTTAAAGACGGCGCATTTACTTACTCTAGCTAGCATCCCTTTTGCGACTTCTACTCGACGTCGTTTTTGCCCAAGCAAAAGTTTAGCAACGAAATGCTTCATACCCAAAACATTAACAAAAATGTCTTGAGTCGATTATATCGATATATTTCTGATACCAGCACGACGATTTCAAGTATTGTTTGTTTTCGCGTCTTTAACGAATAGTTGCTAAACACACACATATGGAGGTCAAATTTCACGCGAATATAAAAAAGTGTTATATCAGTCTAAGAAAATGTATTTTTCTTTATCGATTTGGTGTGTGCGCACTTTACATAAATGGGCAAGTCCGGGTCAATTTTGATCAGATGAAATATATGCATGAACAAATAACCATTTATTTCCGTGAACTATTTACAACAATTTTGAAAAAATTCTAGTTTTCCATAGATTTTTTAATTTGCTATCAAAATAATAATTTTACCTTTCAACAACAGAATAATCGGAAAAAATTTTCAAAATCAAAGTTATTTATTTTTGAAATTTTTTTAGCTAAACAATTATTTGAATTTTCTGCTTGGAAATACATATGTATATGCCAAACTTAGTAGAAATTAATTATTTATAAAAACTCTAGTTTTATAAATTGGTAATATATTAAAAAAAAAAAATGATTTCAAGCGTTTTCTAAACAAAATGGTGTCGATTTTATTTATGTTCCTGGGAAAGGTGATTAAAATTGCAGACAGCAGCTTTTTATGTCTTCAAAGTCTTAAGCTCGTTCGACTGTACATATATACAAGTTTTTGTACATACAAGTGTGTATGTTTGTATGTAAGCACGCTCGCACATAAATTTTTAAACAAAGTAATATAACAAGATTGATTCATAAATCGAAAGTTTAACCTACACACATTCATTATGAGTATTATTAATTGTTTGTTTGCATATACAAATATATGTACGTATGTATGTATGAAAGAATGTATATTTATGTGCATGTGACTGACTTCCGAGTAATGACTGCTACTACGTGCAAATGCTTGTTTTTGAAATTGTTAAAAACCAACACATACTCGTTGTGAGCCGTAAACGCAGAAGTTGCTTGCAATAATTCTCATTGTTGGATTTTTCTTGCGTAATTAATAACAATTTTATAAATAGTCTTGTGCAGCTAATTAAACATCTGTTGTCCAATAATTTGGTGGTTATGAAAATATTTGTATCGGTTACGAGTTGCATTTTCTCCACCAATTTTTGTGGTAACTATTTTCGAATTTCAGCTGAAAAAATTCATTCTTAGACGTGTTTCATTTGTTTTTTTTTTCTCGTTTACTTGTTGATAAGGTGTTTCTGTTGTTGTTGGCTGCGCTAAAATTAACATTTAGCAATTTGTTGTCTTTGACGTTGTGTAATTTAAAATTTGTTTATATCTTGAAACGTTCGTTCACTCTGCTTTATTGGCAGTTGGCGTTATTGCTTCGTATTTCTTTCTTATAAATACATACATTGACAGGTACACAAATATGACTAGTTATTGAAAAAAGAGTATATTCTGTACAACGCGTTGCAAGAGCAGTAAGGGAGTGGGGGAAGATCGGGCACAATTCCTCCCGGGAGTAGTTAGGGTGCTCTGAAACAAGGTTTTGTATATTTTTTCTCAAATAATTCACTGCCATGGTTTTCGGGTCGATTTTTGGTCTTATATATATAGGTTAATAAAGTCGAATATTGTAATAAAATAAAATAAAAGTTTCATAATGGTCATATGTCCAGCGATTTCCCTTTGCTTTATGCTACCCGTTTTTTCCGTTATGTTTGTTTGTGTGTAAATCTTTTAATCCAACAATTCCTCTACTTTATATAATTCCCAATATATTAGGTTGTCAAAAAAGTATTGCGGGGTTTTTATTGAATGATTTATTGAATTTATTGAAATGGTTTATAACGGTTTGATGACTCATGCCCAGCTCTTGACCGATGCTACGGCTGCTACTATGCCGGTCTCTTTCGACCAATTCAGCGATTTTACCGCAATTTTCGACGATAGGCCTTCCGGAGCCTGGCGCATCTTCGACCACCTCTACACCAGATCGAAAACGTTGAAACCATCGTTGTACGGTGGAAATGGAAACTGTATCGGGTCCATAAACTGAACAAATTTTATTGGCGGCTTGAGATGCATTTTTGCCTTTATCGTAGTAGTACTGTAAAATATGCCGTATTTTCTCTTTATTTTGCTCCATGTTTGCGACGCTATACTTCACGAACGACTTAAAAGAAACGACAATCAATCAAACATGACCCGATGCGATGAATAAAACTAGAACTACGCGCTTTCAGCGCCAACTAGCGAAATACCGCAAGACTTTTTTGACAACCTAATATTTGACATTTAACGAAGTATTATCATTCCAAGGAACATTCTTTCGCATTTATTTTTCGAAGAAGATCTTTTAAATGTTTGCCGTGGGTACGTCTCAGATGGGCCATCCGTTAAGTTCAATTTTCAATGACTTGTTCGAACATTTCGACTGGCAACTGAATTACACACCACAGGAAAAAGTCTAACGGTGTTATATCACACGATCTTGGTGGCCAATTGACCGGCCCAAAACGTGAAATTGTTTGCTTACTCAAATGTTCGCTCAATATATCAATTGATTGATGTAAGGGTAGTGCCGCCGTCTTGTTGAAACCAATTGTCGCCGAGATTACGAGCTTCAATTTCAGGCAGGATATAGTCGGTTATCCTGGCGCTATAATGGTCGACATTGACGGTTACATTCTCACCGTTGTTTTTTCTAGATGAAATGGTAGCTCTTGAATCTCTACAGGTTGCTCTTTGATCCAAATGCGGCAATTTTGCGTGTTTACATGCTTCATCGCTGAACAAAATTTGGCTCGAAAACGTTGGATCCCCTTGGAACTATTCAATAGTCCATAGAGCGAAGTGAAGCCGTCTGTGAGGGTCCGGCGGCTTTAATCCATGAACAAGCTGTATTTTATATACTTTCAATTTTCTTCACTGGGTGCTGGGCATGGATTATTTGGTCGAATATTATCACATTGTTACTTAGTTCAAAAAAAATTACCAGATTCCGATAAATTTTGGTTATGGCAATTATGAGTCAAAGACCTGGTTAATTCGTCTCCTTATTTATAGAATATTATGTCTTCAATTCAGAAAATTTAAAAGCATGGTGGAGTCTACTCATATCCATTGAACTTCTTTAACTGCCAAAAAGAAAAAAATATATGTTATAAACGAACTCATAAAAAGGTCCCATAAATGTTTTTATGTGTATTTTAGTATGTACCGTCTGCTGGTATATACAAACACATAATTAAATTAACTAAACATTTTTTCTTATACAAGAACAAACCGTATTTTGTATAGAGTAAACATTTTTAGCAGCAGAAAAAGCAAATGTAAATATAAATTAGTGCGTGGTCTGTAGGCAGCAACATCGACCATCGACATAAATCGTGTACCAAAACAATTATAAATTACAATATAAATTACATACCAGCAGGCGAAAGGTGTAATAATTTAGGCGGAATCAACTAATGGAAAATTTGGCAGTGCGTTCTAAATGGAAATGAAATCCTGCCTTCCAAGATAGGCATAGATTTACGAACACGGTGGGGAATTTGTAATGTTTCCATTTAAATGTTGTTTGGTAGGTAGTGTGAAGGAATTAATATTTTTATGTATACAAAGTGTAGTAGACGAAAACATTGAGGAAAAGTTCAATGGAATTACCTAAATCCAAATACATCGATACCGAAAATAATTATTTGCGTCCATTCATTTATTATTCTTACTGAATTCATTTTAAGTAACAAAATATACGCAATTAATAACAAAAATTTAACGTTAAATCTGGATTAGAAAAAATAAAATTTCGCGTATCGCTTTCCAAGTAGGTTCCATAACAATACAAGCATGGAATTCTTTGATCCAAATTTTAAACATTTTTTATAAACCTCATCTGGGATGGCCTTCAGTGTCTTCAATGAATATTGGTTTTCGGTTTCGGTTAATTTCTGGAAAGCCATTCCCTAGATTGTTGGACAATATCGACAATATATTAAGAAATCCCCGTCTTGTCACCAGTAATGATGAGTTTGATGAATGTAAGGTCGGTTTTGTTATCCAATATTTCTTTGTGATCTTTACTGGATAGAAGAGACTGTAGGAGCATGATGGGAATACTAACTAGTCACTGTCTGGTGACGACACACGCCCGCTGAATGAGGCTAACAGATCAAGAAGACTGCAAGAAAAGTCTAGGGCAAAGAACCTAGGACAAAGCGATGGAGCATTTCTTGTGCACTTGTCCCGTACTGGCAAGAATAAACTGTTAGCATCTAGGATCCCCACAGTATGATAAACTGGAGGATGTATCGACAGTGTGGCCGCAGAGCCTGTTAAAATTCGCGTCAAGCGCAAGCATTTTAAACAATGACTACTCCTCTTGGACTTAGCAAGTGAACTCCAGCTGGTATCGCAAAAAACTAAACTGGTCTAGGCGTGGATTATAGGCCTACCAGATTAACCAAATCTCACTTAAGCTTTACTTGACGTCGTTTTTGAAAAAGGATACGAAGATTCTTGATACGAAGTTTGAATTGATACGTTTCATTCCGAAAACATTAACCAATACGTCTTAAACCAATCCATCTCTGGTGCCAACACAATAAGTTTAAAGACTGTTTCTTTAACTTATTCGATGCTATCGTCTCTAGCAGATGCTATTGAACGACTCGTATGAGAAAAGCCTTCGATGTCTTCAAGACCTTCTCTGAATACTTAATGCCACTCAAATATTTCTGGGACTAGACTCATCAAACACTTCCGCACATTTTCGATGATACCATATCCGTTATTCTAACAGAAAAATTTTAAAATATTCACTTGCTGACAGAAGTAAAAAGTTTTTTCTCCCAAACTAATAACATAAGCGAACATAATAGATTAAATAGTTATTCGAAATAACTTAAAATAACAATAAAATAAGATCTTAAGTTCTCAAGTACAATCGAAAACAATATAGTTCAACAACTTTTGAAAAAATCAAAAAACCGTGATACGCGAGCAACAAATGCCCCACACCCTATATATCCATATTTACCATATGTGCACACCAATACCTTGGCAAATTTGTGTACCTACCTGTGTATGTTCGTTTTGCCATACGCTAATGTGTTTGCGTGTGGATTTCCGGTATAGTCCGGTGGGCAGTGTTAACGATAGGCGGCACATTTACACTTTCGCTTTTAGTTTTTATGCTGAAAAAACACCTACAAAATTGTTTATTTATGTGTTGGATCTCGATACACGCAGCACCATGAGCTAAATCGCCACCAATTTCGTAGCTCTGCCCCTGGCTACTCCAGCAAAGCGATATGTAAAAAAAAAATCAGAAAAATTGAAATCACAATGTTCAGAATACAATGTAAAAAGGCTTAATTAATAAAAAGCAAAAAAGATAAACAAACAAAGTACAAAAGAGGAAACCAGAAATGCCTGTGTTGAGTTGTCGAATGAAGGTCAGCATGCCTTAGCCCTGCTCTTAGCGTCTACGCTCACCCAATGCAACGTAGCGGCTTGAAGCACACACAAGCATACACACCTGTACAGCCGTGCGTGTAGCAGACAGCGTCGGACGGACGGTGTTTGGCACGTTCGGGTCGATGCCGTCGCCTCTAACCGAGCGAAATGAAATGTCGTTGAACTTTTTTTATTGATTTGACGAAAAAGACGCAAAATTCATTTTGTGTACTATTAAACAAAAATAACAAAAATAATAACAGCAACAAACACATTTCATTTGTACTTTAAGTAGATATTGTTAAAAGAAATCCGTGCAGTCATAGTTGTTATGCCGAATTGGTCATGATTATTACGTGCATGCTGTATGTATGTATGTATAACATGTATGCATGAGTGTGTGTATGCAGATATTGTTTCCATTATTGACGCCGCAATACAGTTGGAATTTGACTAATCCCATATGATCGCGTTTCACCGCATCTTAGCGTCGTTTATTCCATTTATTCCGTTTCGGCAATTTTGGCATCTCATTCGCTTGAGTTGTTTATTCGCCCCGCAGTTCTATTGAATTTTTGATTTTGCGGGCACCGAATTCCGCCACTTGTTTGAAGTGTTCGAATTTAAATTTCAAGTGCCACATGCGGACGTTAACTCAAAGAGCTTCGTTAAACTACAGGTTGGATTTTGGTATGCGTCTATATAAAAGAAAAAAGAAAACAAAAACAAGTAGAGTTTTTAAAAACAATCCAACGAATACGTGTTTTAGAGTTGTTAATTATCGCATAAGTAGATATATATTTACATATATACATATGTAGATATTGATGTATGTATGTGTCGTATTTATGGTTATGTCTGCGCAGATAACACTATGTAGTGAACTATGTTATAAGTATAACATGTTAAACTGGACAACAAAATTTTGGATACAAACGAAATTTTAGTACAAATCTTCAAGGCCTTATATGTAGTCAGTGTGTAAAAAGACTTATACCCTCTTAAAGTCTTTTTACAGTCTAGTCTAGAAATTTAAAAAAATCGATTTTGTTTTACATATTTTCAAAGTTTAACTATTCAAGAATATGTGTACAAGAGCATTTTTCAAAATTCAAATTATTTTCGGAGATATTGTCATTTTTCTGTCCCGCCATCCAAACTGGCTCGGCCGGAACGCGAAACTTTAAACGCGTTTTTCTCAAAACTGACTTTTTCGGAGCAATGCCCACGATTTCTCAGGTTCTACTGAACCGATTTACTTGAAATTTTTATAGAGTCTTCTTTATAGGGTTGTCTATGGTTGGAATTCGCCCCATTAAAAAAATTTTATTTTTATTATTTTTAAAAATTCGAAATAGTGAGATAAAAAAAAAAAATTTTTTTCAAAAATGTTTCTCACTTTTCCGTAGTTCCGACCATTGCGATATTATTCTAGATTAATAATCCATTTTTCCTTTTGGTTTCAGATAACTAGAAGGGTTGAAACCATGGGTATGGTCACGTGGAAATTTTTAGAGACCCCCCACTTCGTCAGCTCATAATTTTTGAAATTTTTTCCCTTTTTTAGTTTTTAATTTTTTTCTGTACTCTTCAAAATTTAATAAATAATGAGTGAAAAAATGTATAGTAAAAATATTAATTGCCTTTTTTTACGACACTTTAAAAATTACCTGAAATTCATGCTTCTAGACTAGAATACCCCCTTAATATATTATACCCTGAACAGTTTTTTAATATACAGAAG
This sequence comes from Bactrocera zonata, assembly GCA_037783105.1. Taxonomy (NCBI): domain Eukaryota; kingdom Metazoa; phylum Arthropoda; class Insecta; order Diptera; family Tephritidae; genus Bactrocera; species Bactrocera zonata. Next base: position 68,935 of record JBAWJQ010003644.1, read on the forward strand.
AAAATTAAATGCTTAGCGAGAGCAAAGTCGAGATATCCATGTCTGTCTGTCCGTCTGTATTTACGGGAATTAGGTCCTCAGTATTTGAGAACTTAAATTTTACATATGACCTTCTCTGATTTATCAAAATCCAGTCCTTGTAAAAAAACATTTATTTGACAAGATATCTTACAACATTTGGCACAAATTATTGTTTTCAGCAAGGATCTAATCTAATGATGAAGTAGCTCGATGCTTTTTCTAGTGAAAATAGACACTCTTTGCCGCTCTCATGTCGGAGTGAATGCTCACCTCCTTGAAAAAAACTGCATTTCGCAGTAGTAGGTCTACCGCCACCTTAATAGCATCCAAAGGAACACTTCAGTAGTCGGATAGCATAAAGATATGATTGACGAAGAGCTCCTTACTCTGCTCAGCGCCTCTTCTCCAGAGACTCCTCCACATTCACAAGTCCCTCGTCGGTACGTGAGTAGAGAAAAAAACCTCACGAGTTGCCTTTTCGACGTAGTAATCCAAGTTTTTGGGAAAGCAGTCGAAGGAGGAGAGATTTTCGGCGTGATCTTGTTCGGACCTCTTCATGTACTCAGCTTCCCTGAAACATCCAGGCACTATCACCTCCATTGTTTAGCTTTTACAAGATTGAGGTTGAAATATATTGACAGACCTTCGGCGAACAAGAATTCATAGTCGAAACTTGCCATTAGCCGTATCAACTAATTTGTGATAGGCTTTGTCGATTTGTATTTATTTATTATCTATGAAGTCTAGGATCTAGCTCTTAACCTAACCTAACCTATCACTTCAACCTCCGTACATATTGTACAAATCGTACTACTGTAGCATTTAACTGCTATAAAACTGGCGGATCAAAATCCGGATAAATATATTTTTATACTCTTTTATGCTATACTTTAAAAGAAAGATCAAATTTGAGCCTTTGAAGAGGTATAGAAAGTACTATTGTTTATCTTTACAAACTTTTACTATCTAAAACTCCTGAAGCAAAATAATATGTTGACTAGTATAATTAATTTGTTCGCAAATCACTTTTAAGTACCATCAGATATAGCAGAATTCGCTAGTCTTGATATGTACTTCATACATACGTACACCTGCCAGTTGATTGGCATTTAAAGTGTTTGCATCTTGTGCTAAAGACGCTGGGAAATAAAAGCAAAAAAAAAACATACTTGCAATTTTAACTGTGTTTGTGCTGAGTTATGATTTGCTAAAATAATTGCGTTTTCATACAGAAATCGGAAGAAGCTGATTTCATAACAGCTTCACATGTCTTAATTGAGTACGTTTTCATATATATCATGGTCTAATAACATATCACGCTGACCTTATGCAAATATGATATGTCATAAATTGGTCTTCGCCCTTTACTGTTAATTCGTGCCACTCGAAAGGATTACCCGTTGCTTTTTCAGGGTTTAAATAGAATGAGTTTATATAATATTTGTAACTTGTACCGAAAACAGCAATATCACTGCAAAAGTAATAGGGTTTCATGACCCATATCATGCCATTGAATGGTTAATCGGTGAAGGTAGATGAGTTTGAAAATTTACTGATATGTTTAAATATGCAAATTAATGCTTTTCCATAAGACAATGAATCTTGAAGTTATTTTCAAAAGTCGAAGGTATATATGTATATAGATGCTTGCAGCCTACATTATTTTACAATAAGATTTCTTGAATATGTTTGCTTTAGCTCTCTTCAAATTAAAGTAATTGGTTAGAGTACTTTTAACTTCGACTCAAACTTAAAACAAAGCAAGAAAAAACGTTCGAAGTTATAATACCATTCACAAACGCGTTCCCTATAAAATAAAGGGGTATAAGAGATTTTTACCTTCATTTTGATCGATCAGTTTTATGTGCTTTAGTGATCTTAGTGGTAGTGGTTTCAGATTGACCTTTGAAAAGCTAAGGGACGGTTTACGTATTGTGTACAAAAAAATTTCCAAAAATAACCTTAGATGGCCGTCGTATTACCAGCATAGATCATACTAAAAACACATCGCTGAAAGAGCTAAAGGCTATCCCAAAAATCGAGTTTGAGAAGTGTTTGGACGATTGGATGAAGTGGTGGCATATGTGCATAAAATCTAATGGGGATTATATTGAAGAAAAAAATATTAATGCAGGCATATGATTAAATATTTTGCTCAAAGAACGAAAGTTCTATTTAGAAAGATGGACGGACGGATCGACAGAAGGAGAGATATGACTTCATAAATTGACTTAGCTCACAGGGCTGGTCTGTTTTAGGGTCTCCGAAGTTTTCTTCTGGCTGTTTCAAATTTCGTAGCTAAGAACTGTAGAAAGACTTAGGTTAAAAATCTTCCTGACTTCATTCACATTTTGCTTCTTTGGCCACTCTATATACTTTCCGGAAGGGCATACTCTATGGGTTAAAATGTTTGTGGCCTAACAATGAAAGCATCTTTTTCTGGCTTTATTCCTTGAAATATTCGTAATCTAAGCCAATTAATTTTTTGAAACAGTCTGCCAGTAATTCGAAACCAGTGCGATAGTGCGAAACTTGGGTTTATTCATGGCATTTGCTTTCATCTTGATTTTTAACTTGTGTGAAAGCCTTTTCCAGAAAGCCTAGCAATGAGTACACAATTGCTGTGGGCTAAGTTTAGAGGACTAGTATATAGCCTTATTGCGTCGCTTTATCAGTTGTATTACAAGCTGAATTAGTTGAAGCGTCTTTCTGCTGAAGAAACATCGCAGCCTCCTGACTAAGATGACATCTTGTGCCAGTACTTGGCCATTGAATATGCTGGAACAGATTTGTCACAATACTCTACACAACTTTTGATAAATATTCCGAAATGGAGGCAGACATCGCCGAGCTCACGACCTTGTAAGCTTACGCATAATAACTGGACATAGAAAAGGCGGATACAACGCAACACTAAAGTGGACCATATAGCTTAACGCCTGCGTACAACTTCATTCATGCAAATGAACACGTGTTTGCATAATGGAAAGTAATTAAAAAGTCAAGCCTTCACAATTTAAGCCAACAAATATTTGCGTGCTGATTTTCGTACGCAAAGAAAAACTACAAAAAGTAGAAAAATGCAACACTTGGAACAATTGCAGTGGCTTATGCGCATAGGTGAAGCACATGCACATACACACACACACTTGGCTTTAGTAGCTGCCAGGGGCAACGTATACGCCGTGGAGTGCAAGCAAAAAATGGATTACGTTAATTTGAATTTAATGCTGTATTTACGACTGGCCAAGAACGCATGAAAGCTTTGCAGCCAACAACATTCAAAACAGCATTTTATCGCAGAGCGCGTGAGCTGCACGCATGAAAATGCAATTATGTTACGTTCAATTGTGTTCAAACGCTGGTTGGCTGATTGGCGTATTTAAATGGCCGCCGAGTGGTGGCGGTGCCTAGTGCACCGGTTCCACAGCCTGTTGCAGCGAATGAGTGCGACGCGCAAGGCTAAACGCATTTTACTCAAAAAAACAAATCAAAAACTTAATCCACAACATTCACTTTGTCAACACGCACACCTGACACTCTGACTATATGTATATTATACATTATATATTAGTATACGCGAACATATTAATGTACCCTGCAGGAAAAATCACTCTGAACAAGTCGATGAAATTATGAAAAGGATTGACAGAACCGTCACATGAGCAGCCATGACATCGCTAAATAATTTAATATTCATCATCAAATGGCTTTGAACCATTTAATAAAGGCTGGCTACAAAAAGAAGCTCGATGTTTGGGTAACACATGTATGGTAAGTGAATTAACATCTGCGATTCTTTGTTGAAATGAAATGAAATCGAACCATTTCTGAAGCGAGTGTTAATAGGAGACAAAAAGTGGATCAAATACGACAATAATGTGCGAAAAAGATCATGGTCGAAGCGTGGTGAAGCTCAACAAATGATTGCAAAGCCAGAATTGTCGAAAGGATTTGCTGAGTGTTTGGGGGGATTGGAAAGGAATCATCCACTATGAGCTGCTCCAGCCTGGTCGAACGATTGATTCTACACTTTATTATCAACAACTGATGAGATTGAAGCAAGCAATCGAAAAAGGGCTTGAACTGATCGACAGAAAGTCGTAGCCTTCCATCAGGACAATGCTAGACCACACACATTTTTGATGACTTGGCAAAAACTGTGAGAGCTTGGCTGGGAAGTTTTGATGCATCCACCATATAGTCCGGACCTTGCACCATCGCACTACTATGTTCCGGTCAACGCAGAACTCCCTTAATGGAGTAAGCCTGGCTTCAAGAGAAGCCTGTGAAAACTACTTGTCGCAGTCTTTCGTCAAGAAACCAGAAAAGTTTTACACTGATGGAATAATATCTCTAGCGAAAAAATGGCAAAAAGTAGTGAACCAAAATGATACATTATTGGCTCATTAAAGTTCATTATAAATATTAAAAAAAAAAAAATAAGTTGAAGTTAGAAAAATACGAAAGATTTTTCGACTATCCCATATGAGCGTTTTTTTTATATTAGGCAGTCTAATGATCAGCAGCATGTACTTTTGACCAGGTTTACTTGTTAACCTTATCTACTTTTCCAATAACTGAGATGTGTCATATGTGTTCGCAGTTTCAAATATTCGCATATATATGCATGTGTTCATACACAGCCACACATACATATGTAATTACGCAAGTATAAATACGCACAAATGCACTTTTCCATATGGAACACATAGGTGGCAAGGTGCATTTCCATTCACTCGCTAATAGCCAAATCCACCGCAGAGTTGCGTATATGTACATACATATACATATATATTTATATTTATTAATAAACATATTAGCAAAAATACATGCTTATTGTACAAGTATATGCATCTCAGTGTTCATGCGCGGCATTTTTGCCATTATATTTTCTGCAGTTTATGACTGTCTATACAAATATTAATTTCAATTATACATAAATGAATTTATTGTTATATACATACATACATTTAAATAATATGACATTAAAATCAATGGAATTGTATAAATACTATTAATCTAGCTATAATGCGAACAGTTTTTATACCTCTATTTACTGTGTGTGTTTATTGATGGTGATGGATGGATGATGTACATATAATATGTGTGGATTGAGTACTTCTCCAGAATGATTTGATAAAGTTCTTTCAAATATGCTGCAGTAGGCGATGTCACACACTCAAATTTAGTTCTGACAAGAAAAATTCGAACAAAATGTTTAAGAATTCAGAGGCTAAAGCTGATAGTATTAACTGTTTTCCGGAAAGCAGGAAAAGTTCCGTGAGATGTAGGGAAATTTTTAAGTATCAAATTACTTAGGTTAGGTTAAGTTAAGCTGGTAGACCAATAATCAAGGCATAGACCAGTTTTGGTGCTTTGCTATACCAGATGGAGTTCAATTACTAGGTCCATAAGGAATAGTCATTTTTTAGGATATCTGCGCTTCACGCGAATTTTAATAGACCACGTGGCCTCATTAACGATACCCCTTCCAGTGTAAGTATCATACCGTGGGGACCACAGATGCTTACAGCATGGTCTTGCCAATGCCAATCTTATGTACATCCGATCTACTGTTTTGCACATGAATTTTACAGTTTTGCACCCAGGTAGCTCGTTCCTTCGAACTCTGTTTTTCTTTTCCAAGTTTCTGTCCATATCGTCATTTAGGCAATGCATGGGTTTCCCAATCTTGATCAAGTCCACTATTTCATTGCATTTTGTGACCTGAAACCCAATAGAAGTGAAGTTGCTTGCTTAGAGCAACACTTTCCACTGCTGCCCAGACTTCCAAAATACTTCTGACGGATATGCGATATGAGTTTACTGCCTTTATTGCTTGTCTACGTAGACGTTGCCTACGGAATTGCCTGCAGGTGCGTTAGAGGCAATAGCATTTCAGCTTGAAATAAACTGCAGTGGTCCGGAAACTTAAAAGGCTGCTTTAGCCATTTTGGACAGTATATTACTGCACCAACTCCATTGCCCATTTTCCAGCCATCCGTATACCGTATACTTTGAACCTTTTTCCCAGTTGAAAAGTTGGATCATGTAGTCCTTGTTTGTCAAACCGCTATTACGTACCAAGCTATGCCCGAAGGTTCTATATGTAAATTTTCTTGCAACCAGTAGTTGTCCCATACTTCGTATTAAATAAAAGCATAAAGTCTTCCTAAAGCAACTTCGCAAATACAAAAAATTTCTGATAAGAACTTGATATTGATCAGTCGATTTCAATGGCAGTTATATGTTTTAGAGGCTCGTTTTGAAAGCTTTCTTCGGACAATGCACTGATGCCTTAGACAAAAATCCAGGCCAAATTTGGTAAATTTATCTGGTTAAACGAAAATATTTTCCATACAAACACTTGTATGCCAGTTATATGCTATAATGGTCCGATATCGGATGTTTCGACAAATGAGCAGCTTCTCGTGGAAAAAGGATATGTGCAAAGTATAGATATCCCAAAAACTGAAGCACTAGTTCTCATATCTACAAACAAATAAACGGTCGTACGGAGGGACAGACAGACGCACATTGTTAAATTGACTCAGTTCGTCAGGTTGATCATTTATGTATGTATGTTATGTACATATGTTATATGTATGTTATATTTTATAGGGTCTCCGACGCGTATTTTTGGGTGCTACAAACTTCGTAGCAAACTTAATATTGTATACCCTGTCCAGGGTGTAAAAATTCTTTATGTTGTTCGGAAACTAATAGTATAATCATAATCCAAGTGCTGGCTTTTGGCTTAACCATCACCAAGCACTACAATCGCCATGCAGATGTAATCAAGTTTCCAGGAATATTCATACAGCCTTGCTGGTGCACACATGTTTTTTTTTAAATAAGTCTACTCATTTATTGACCTCTCAGCAGAAGCATAAAAGCTTTATGCTCCAATCAACATTGAAATTCATGTAATCATTTATTGCACGCATTCGTTCGAAAATAAAAGTCTTTGAACATTAATCATTTTAGTCTATTTCATTTTTCAAATATTCCTTTCATTGTTTAATGACTCCAAATCCGTTAAGCTCTATCTTAATCGTCTAGTTGGATTTCTTTATTATTATATAGGGTGATTTTTTTGAGGTTAGGATTTTCATGCAGTAGTATTTGACAGATCACGTGGGATGTCAGACATGGTGTCAAAGAGAAAGATGCTCAGTATGCTTTGACATTTCATCATGAATAGACTTACTAACGAGCAACGCTTGCAAATCATTGAATTTTATTACCAAAATCAGTGTTCGGTTCGAAATGTGTTTCGCGTCCGTGTCCGATGAGCGATGAGGCTCATTTCTGGTTGAATGGCTACGTAAATAAGCAAAATTGCCGCATTTGGGGTGAAGAGCAACCAGAAGCCGTTCAAGAACTGCCCATGCATCCCGAAAAATGCACTGTTTGGTGTGGTTTGTACGCTGGTGGAATCATTGGACCGTATTTTTTCAAAGATGCTGTTGGACGCAACGTTACGGTGAATGGCGATCGCTATCGTTCGATGCTAACAAACTTTTTGTTGCCAAAAATGGAAGAACTGAACTTGGTTGACATGTGGTTTCAACAAGATGGCGCTACATGCCACACAGCTCGCGATTCTATGGCCATTTTGAGGGAAAACTTCGGACAACAATTCATCTCAAGAAATGGACCCGTAAGTTGGCCACCAAGATCATGCGATTTAACGCCTTTAGACTATTTTTTGTGGGGCTACGTCAAGTCTAAAGTCTACAGAAATAAGCCAGCAACTATTCCAGCTTTGGAAGACAACATTTCCGAAGAAATTCGGGCTATTCCGGCCGAAATGCTCGAAGAAGTTGCCCAAAATTGGACTTTCCGAATGGACCACCTAAGACGCAGCCGCGGTCAACATTTAAATGAAATTATCTTCAAAAAGTAAATGTCATGAACCAATCTAACGTTTCAAATAAAGAACCGATGAGATTTTGCAAATTTTATGCGTTTTTTTTTTTAAAAAAGTTATCAAGCTCTTAAAAAATCACCCTTTATATGTTTTATCTCACCACGGGTTGTTCATTTCTTACCATAAATGACGATCATAAATTTTGCGGTCGAATAACAAAAGTCAAAATGTTAGAATGACGGTAGAGCAAACAAACGAGTGTACGAACTGAGGAACGAGCGGACTAACGAATGAGTGAGCGAACGAAATGTGTCAGTTTGAGTAAAATATGAGCCAAACTGCCAAAAAGCATTAGCAGGGCAAACAGCGGCGAGTGCTACCAAGTGTCACGATCAGTCAATTCGGCAGATATCGAACAGTAAATGCACACATGATACATACATATATTAAGACAGCGACGTGTGAGTGCGTATCGCACCGACACATTCTTTCTTCTAACTATTAACTACGCATATCGCTGCGGAGCTATTTACCATAAGTTGGTTGCTGGGAGTTGCGAATGTGGACAGCATAGTCTGCCAGCGCTGTGGGCAAGTATGTTTGTTTGTGCAAAAATGTAGTGGGCGGATTTATTATTGACGTGGTTGCGAGCTTCTGATTTAATTGGAATGGAAGCAGTGGTTTCGACCGTTAAATATGATTCAATTAGATTTCTAAGTGCCGAAATATTTAGTACAAATTCCTAAATCAATAAAAATACTTTTAATTACAAAACTCTAAAAAAAAAACTTGCCAGAAACTGGTTCATGAGCGTGGTTTCATTTGCTCTTGGTTATTTATTCCACAAATAATTTATAATGACTTCATCAAAGCGCCAACGAAGACATCTAGTAGAGACTTTTGGCAGGCAAGTGTTGCGAAGTGCAACCGTGCACCACACTCGCCATCATTACGGCACATACTCGCTGTATTCTAGACAGTGGCCGCATTAGAAATTTATATGCTGCACTATATGGGCACTTGCTGCAACCAGCGCGCATGCGTAAAAATCCACAAACGCAGCGAAAATATTAAATGCGAATATGTGAACAAATATAGTAACTGGGCTGTGGCGAGACGGGGCGCCGCAATTTCAACAATTCCATGTGTTACATGAAGTGGAACTCTCTGAACGAGTGCATCTGGAAGTATGCGCCATATGCGTTTGGCAACGGTTTTGGGCATTGCACCACGTAATTGGCAATTATTGCACGCTTGCCAGGCGGTCAGTTGTCTGGTAGACGCAGCAGCGCTACGCCAAGCGCGCTAGGGACTGCGTGTGGCTACGAGAGCGCGCTAACGACGGGTGGCGCGCTAACGCTCGCCTTACTGGTACTAGTGGAATTGTCGGCGGCGGCGGCGGGGGTGTGTGTGAGTGTGCCCACGGCAATGGCTTCAAAGTGCCACAGCGGGCGCTTTTCTGGCACTCACTCTGCAGTACCGCCAACTGCTGCATGCTGGATGCTGCCTCAGTAACGGCAGTTATGGCTGCGCCGCCTAGCGTTGTCTTTTCTTCTGTGGCGCTACGGTTCGGTGTGGGCGTGCGGAAATTGAATGCGTACACTAAACAAAATAGAAACAATAAAAACAATGTGACGCAAGAAAAACATCAATCAACCGACGTACAAGTGGTAGATTGGGTGACACAGCGCGAAACGCTCAGCCTCTTTTAAATTGCACAATACTTTTAGCGGTAACTGCCAGACATAGGCACCGTAGGGTGCAATCGCTGTAAAATTTATGTTTGGCGCGCTAATCAGCAATAATATTTCGCCTAATATGCACACACTGAGCCGATAATCGATAAGGGTAGTTAAACAGTGTTGGCTCATGTGATAAATGATGTCACATGCGACCACATACATCCACAAATTTACGCCTCCTGCGCCTGTGCTTGAGGCTGTGTGCAACAGTGCGTTCATATGCGCCAATTAGCGAGCATTTTCCGCGTTCGAGTCGTTCATTTGCTCTACTTTAGTAACTAACTGTTGTTCATATATTACTTTTCGGTTTTAAAATGCAACGCGATAAGCCGCTGCACGCATACATTCAGACGCTGGGTGACTTTAAGTGCATTCATTGGAGCTGAGGGAGTGGTTTGCCGGAGCATATAAATGCGCATAAATTGTCATTGATTGTACAGGGTGAACCAGAGCTAACAAATTTGACAAGTTTTCCAAAGGAGGCTGTACGAATCTGAAAAAATTACTACTTTTGCCAGTAAAAAAGTGTGAAGAAAAGAAAAGTCGCTGAAGAAGTTTGTTTTTCCTTGGTACAGCAAATATTGTTTTGCCTTGGGACAGACAAATATTGAGATATTGTGTTCTGGAATTTTTTTCGAAATAATGGTCTTTCATCTTCCATTTTCTTTTCGGAACAGAGACAGAGTTCGTTCTTTCGGGTGCTAGCCTTCCATTTCCAAGCATTGAAGGCGTCCTGGAAGGCTTTCTTCGGAATAGCGGAGGTGCATGCTGCTTAGATCCCCTCTGAATAAAGAAGTCCGGCGGGCCACATCTGGGCTGTAAGGCGGCTGCGGAAGCTTTGGGATGCCGGCCTTGGTTAAGTAGCTGTTCACAAGAAAGGCGGTGTGAACCGGGACGTTGACGTGGTGCAACTTCCAATCGGCTGCGATGTCCTGTCGGACCCAATTGACCCTTTGTTTGAGTCTCTTGAGGACTCCCACTTAAAACTTAGCGTTGACGGTTTGTTCAGGAGAAACAAATTCATAGTGGACGGTGCCTTTGTTGACGACTTTGAGGAGACCCCGGCGTGTGCCACTCGGAAGATTGCCTCTTTATCTAGGGATCATACTCAAAGATCCATGACTCGTCACGTGTGATTACGTTACGGCGGAATAAAATCAGTCCTATTACTTTCCGGATAAATCTTGTTCTGTTCTCACTGCTTGAAAATCAGACCTCTCTTAAAAATAAGTAAGTAAATTGAATTTTTACTCAAAAAAAGCGTATCGACTTTAACTCTACTATACTTAACAGCACATAAACGCTTCTGGTCCTAATATTTGTAATCTAATTGATTAAATGTCCGTTGCATTATGCCGTTCAGAGACTCTGAACCGCATTCCAATAGAATTTTTATCGCGACTCATTATCGTGAGTTATCACGCTTTGCTAAGCTAGTTTTTATGCGTAGACTCGCTTTCGAGCTCCCACTTCGGCTGTTGGTGTTACAAATAATGCGTCAAATTTAACCCACAAAGCGCCATAGAAAGAAACACCGACGCGTAATTAAAGAACGCAGCCGCACAAAAAATGCGAAATTCCACACAAATCAAAAGATAAACGCAAATAATGATTGGATAGAAGTCATGTGATAAAAACGCGCTTGCCATTTTTGATTCGTTAAGTTTTTAAATGTAGTAGATTTTCGCACTTCCAAACTTGGACGCAAACAAATTGTTGCATAGAGCCATGACAGAGTGCGAACTAAAGTCGCAGCAGTTAAAAAACACCCCGTAAATAAGAATGTGAAGTGAAGTTTTGTCAGATCGGCAGTGGCCCGATAAATTCGCTTGTGTTGTAAGCGTATGTATGGGTGCAGACGCGATAGGTGCGTTCAATATATTAAATACTGGAAAAAAATATGAGCGCTTGAGGCCAAAGGCCAGGGGAAGCGTTAAAAGCAGGGGCGGGCGGCAGGAACGTCGAGAAATGCCACTTATGAAGTCATTCATTGCAACATTTCAGCGCTGCGCTTCACTACCAAACGCGCTGCACGCGGACACACTGCCACATGCACATAACTACAGACAAAGGTGCGCGGCTGTACATCGGCACAGCTGCTGGAAAATTTATTATGGCTAGGCTGCGCGCCGCGGATGCACACGACTCTTCGGCGGCGTCCATAAATGGGCAGAGGTGTGTGCGTGCCGGCATGCATGAGCGGGTGCGTGAGAGCAAATAGGCAGGATTGTGCGCATTCGTTTGTTGCAAGGCATTCAACAAGCTGCACTCGCCAATCACTAAACGGCGTGGCGAACCAAACCGTCTGTCGAACTGGCCGTGTGTCTGTCTGTGTGATTAGTACTAATTAGCAACAAATAACGATATCAATCGCTGGCAAAAACACAGCCACCAGCGAATTTATGGTCAACCAACTGATCGGCGATGTGCTCATGTATGTCTGTGCGTGTTTCCGATTGAATGGCAAGCTGGATGCATGTTCATATAGTAGAATGCCGTGGCAAGGCGAGTTACCGGCAAGCAGCCACAATTAACTCGAGTGCGTTTAATATTTTGCAGAAAAGTGGCAGCAAAGATCTTTTTCGCTTTTAATTAATGCGATTATGTGACAATTAGTTGCGCCAAAAATCGCTCTGTGTCAATATGTATGTACGTTCGCACGCAAAAATTACCAAACAACATACACTCGCGGAACAAAGCAACACTCAATCGATGCTTCGATGATCTGAGTGGTGGTAGAGTGCGTTCAGTGCGTTTATTCGACGCCGGCCGATACCGGGTTGTGGAAATTGTACACGCTCGCACGGTCCACTTAAGGTTGGAATTTCTTAATTTAGAAAAAAAATGCTTTTAATTATCGCTCATAGTTCGATTTGGCATTATTGTTTTTTTTTAAGTTTGCCGCTCGAAATAAGGCGCGTTAATTGTCAGCCACGATGAATGCTTCGAGTGCCACTTCAAGTGCCTTGGGATCAATGTCTCCACAGATGTGCGATTTAACACAATTTGATTAAAAATTAACCGACTTATTTGTATACGCAATGCACATATGTACCGTTACAATGGAATTTATATTTGCTATTACAAATTACGAGTGTTGTTGAAACAAGTGTTTGTTGAGAAACTCAATTATCTTGTGGATTGGGACCATGTGCTACAGCTATTTTTTATCTAACACGAACTGGCAGCGCATTTTTGAAACCGACTAAGTTTGATTCCAAATCCAAGCTATTGGTCGAGCAGATACGTAGAAGCATATGGAAATATGGCAAGTAACTTTCACAGACTTCTTTTGAAGCCAATTTACTCCATTAAGGGAGTTCTGCATTGACCGAAACAAATGGTAGTCTGAAGGTGCAAGTTCAGGACTATATGGTGGATGCATTAAAACTTCCCAGCCAAGTTCTCCCAGTTTTTGGCGAGTCATCAAAGATGTGAGTGGTCTAGCGTTGTTCTAATGGAAAATGGCCTCTCTGTTTATTTGTTCTGGTTTTTTTTTTCGATTGCGTGCTTCAATCTCATCAGTTGTTGACAGGCGTCAATCCTGGCTTAGCGATCATTTGTTGAGCTTCACCACACTTCGACCATGATCTTTTTCGCACCTTATTGTCGTATTTGAACCAATTTTCGTCTCCTGTTACCATTCGCTTCAGAAATCGTTAGATTTCATCTCGTTTCAGCAAAGAATCGCAGATGTTTATTCCGTCCATTAAATTTTTCCCAGACAATTCATGTGTACCCAAACATCGAGCTTCTTTTTGTAGCCAACCTTTTTTAAATGGTTCAAAACCGTTTGATGATGAATGATAGGTTCCTTAGTGATGTCATGGCTGCTTATTTGATGGTCCTGGTTAATATTTTCCATAATTTCATCGACTTTTTCAACGATAGGTCGACCAGAGTGAGATGCATCTTTCTTATCGAAATCGGAAGCGAGCGAACCATTGTTGTGCTACACGAACTGGTACCATCGTCTCCGTAAACTTCTTAAATTTCATTGTTGACTTGCGTAGTATACTTCCCTTTTTTATACAAAAATTTCAAAATATAGCGAATTTCTTCATCATTTTCACTCATTTTTGAACAGCTGTAACTTCCCCGAATTAAATTTTTTTTTGAAGGAGCTCAAAATCTCACCTTTCTAATACTATATGACATGACACAATGTGATTGGTAGCACTGGAGATATATGACTGTAATGACATCTATTGACAAAATACGAAAAGCCTTTTTCGACTACCCAATATTATTCAATATGTTGTGGCTCATAAAATTTAAACTATTTAATAAATTGATCTGTATTCAAAAGGCTGTGTCAGTTTTTAACCTTAAATTTAGTCTTATTATCGTTTTAGAGTGTCTCAATTTTTACGCCTTTTAATACAAATCTTTATTATCGGCTTCAAAGTTTCATGAGCCAGCACGAAAACGACAAAGCATAATCTACGTTTCGTCTCAAGGAATGATGCTTTTGATGAATGTAGGGTCCTCAGCTACATAGTCAAGCATCCCGTTTACGATCTCTATCCTTTTTTGTTAAAGATTCAGCTCTTTAGATAAGAGTATAGCATTAACACGCCTCACAGCCAAAATATTATTCCAAATGTTTTGAGTCGATGCATAAGAGGTCTTGAGATCATCTGTTATCCTTCTAATTCCGTTTTCGATGTTTTTCAAGTACTCTTTCTTTAACTTTTTCCATGTTATCGTCATTAACCGAGGATGGTCGAATAGCAAGAGGCAAGTTTTCAGTAAGTTTACGACCTGCACTGAATACTTTGAGGTAATCAAGCACTTATGTTCGTTATAAATTACACTCTCCAAAACATTTTTGCAACATTCTGTAGACCCTAAACCCAAAATTTCAAGAAAATTTTTCCGTGGTAAAACTTGCCAGACAAACTTTACGTAAAAACATAAACAAACTAGTGGCAAACAGAAATAAAACAAAGGTTGTACCGCTCTCGGGTAACAATTTTTATTGAGTTCATCAGATATGTATGTAAATATTTATACCCTGAACTGGATCAATTAAATTCGCCACTAACCTTGTAATACTCAGAAGTAAACGTTGGAGACTTCTGCTAAATATATATCTATGAATGATCAGCGTGACGACCTGAGTTGATTTTCCCATGACCATCTGTCCTTACATACTCCCTCAGTTTTTGAGATATAGAGCTGAAATTCTTCACTTTATTTGTTATAACTGTTCATTAGTTCCAGAGTTATAAGCAGAAATAAACGAAATTGGTGGAATTAAAATGACAATTTTCGAATTACAAAAAGAAATATTTTTATATATTGAACCATCTGAGAGTGTGCTTTGTTATTGCTTTAGTGTCACTAAGTTGCGAACATGATTTCGGTATGTAATTAAACTAACTAGGTAACTAACAAGAATCGGCTAAGCTTCAATAGACAACTAACTGCATTAGTTTGAGTGAGTGCGTATCAATTGTGATTTCCAAGAAGAGAATTTGTTAAAATATTTTCACCATAATGGGCTGGTTTTGACATGCACCGCAGAAGAATTTGACATGCATCTCTGGAGAATACGAGTGCACAGACGCTGTAACATGGAATACTTGACGAGTTTGCCAACTAAGTAGCTGAGTGAAGGCACGTCTCGTCCATATAGGTTCAGCGGGGCGAGAGATCACAGCGTGAGCCAACGCTTGTGCGATCACTCAGTAGTACGCGCCGCGTGCGCTGTTGCAGCCTTTCAGTTGCAGTGCGACAATTTGACAACTGCAGGTATTGTATGTATGACAACAAAGTTAGTACACGTAGAAGCGACAACTGTTGTGCTATGCGGCGACGATGTGCACGGCAGACGTGACATTTTGTGCTTTGACGGCTTATTGTTGCTGCTGAACGAGCGGCTTTGTGACTAATTAAGCGGGAATGTAGAGCAACGATTATGAGCGATGACGTTTGGCGGCTGCAATGCTTAATGGTGCATTGCCAGTCTATTGATGTGCTGTCATTCACGCCCACACTTCCACATATCACGGCGCTTTATGTGACTGCATGAGCGTCTCACTATGTGCATTTATGTGCTTCCAAGCAGCTGCATTGTCAAGCGGCTTGAGCAACAACTGTGCGTCTACCAATCAGCAAGATTGGCAAGCTCATTGATGAATTGCGTGCCAGGGAATTGCGTTACGTCTCTGTGTAAGAATGTGAGGTCATGTGACATATTTTGAAATGTGTGATTCTGCAAAATACGTAAGCATTCTTCACTAATGATTCGTTAGAATTGAAGTTTGCTGCCATGCAGCTTGGTCTTGCTTATGCTCTCGACTACCAAATCACTGAGGTGTATTTTAAGCCGAGGAAATACTCGTCAACAAAGTAGATAGTTCTACTAAAAGTATTTATAAGCATCTACGGGCAATCGATGGAAAAGTAGACTATTAGAAATGATGATATTAGAGTCTAGAGTGTTAAGGATCTCCAGTTATCGACAAGTAGATCGTACGTTGGTAAAATTGTAGGTCTGCTGAGAATGCAACACAACCGAAACCGATTTAAAAATAAAGCACAGAGCATTTTGGAGTTCCCATTTCTCTTCCTTATTGGAGTACACACAGTTATAGCCGTGTTTGGTACCAATTGGAGATTCTAAGTGTAGTCAGGTCCTTCTTCACCTGGTCTACCCTTCTCAGAGCTGGAGTGTTTTCATACATTCGGACGATATGACCTAGCCAGCGCTGCCGCTGTCTTTTAATCCGCTGAAAAACGTCAAGGTCATCGTACTTATATCTCATACAGCTCATAGTTCCATCGAAAGCCATATTCGCCGTGGTCAACGCGCAAAGGACCATAAATCTTTCGCAGAACTTTTCTCTCAAAAACTCGTAACGTCAACTCATCAGATGTTGTCGTCGTCCATGTCTCTGCACCATATATCAGGACGGGAATAATGAGTGACTTGTATAGTTTTGTTTTTGTTCGTCGAGAGAGGACTTTGCTTCTCAATTGCCTACTCAGTACGGAGTAGCACCTGTTGGCAAAAGTTATTCTGCGTTGGATTTCGAGGTTTCACTTGGGGTTCCCATTACCATTTCTTTTCTCCGAGAAATTTATAAATGCCCAAGTCTTAGAGTCTGAGTATTCGAGCTCCAGAGCTTTTAGTAGAAATTGGTACACCGCTTTGTTACATAAAACAAGATATTTTTAAGGAAACGGATATTACTTTTTAAATGTAATAGAAACGTACCTATGACCACAGCGAATCACATGTAGTTTAAAGGATGCAATGTGTCTTTTCAGCACACTTTCAACACACATATCTTGCAAAGATTTATTGTGTTCCCTCTAATGATCGGAGTGCACGCGACCGTCTTAGAAAGTGGTCAGCTTGTACCGACACCGTTTAGCTAGTGAGCATGATTAAGGAACATACAAAAGCAGGGCACTCACACACTCACATACACATACATATATATAATTGTATACGAATCAGTGCAAAAGTACTGCATTGATGGCAACTAGATATTGCCAGAAATATATACGCCAAGCAACGGCTTAGCAGACAGCCCAACAGACACATGGACAGTTGGACATGGGCGCATTTTTTGTGCAGCAAGATAAACATCGCTGCTGGTGTATGGTATCCATATTTTTTGTGGCATGCCAAGCGTGAGGTGCCATTTAATTTGTACCAATGCTGATCGCCGTTGCCGCGATCACATATCAGCGCGGACGATCGTGCCTTCGTGCGTACGCTGCATTGCCCCGATGGATATATCGGCGTTTCGATCGATCCACATGGATCGATGCCCAGTTCGTGACCTATTTTTGTATTAATTTTTATTTTTATGTATTTCATGGTCCATGTTTGCTGCGCCTTTCGTGTTTTTGTTGTATCCCAGTTTAATGTTTTTGTTGGTCTTGCAAAATGTTGTACACTTTTCATGTTGTTGTCGTACGCGTACACAATTGTTGCAAGTACTTATCGCATAAATTTACTCGATGCTTGATCTTGATCTGTATATCATTTCCGACATTGCAACACGTGATTGACTATGTTTGTTCGGTTACGAACTGAATGGAATTAAAGAAAGGTGTGTACGAGTATGCTTGCAGAAAGGGCGACGTGTGAATATCAACGACAATGCGTGGCGACAGTGCGTTTTTTGTGAAATACATACGTATGTATTTTCTATTGGCTAAAGAAAGAATAGACTTGCGATGAAAGGAAAGTTAATTTTGCAGCAAAAATTCGGCGCAACATAAATGCCTTAGAGGTCTATACGTTGGTCATAACTTGTATGTAAAATTTTTTATTTAATTTTTGTAAATCGACTTCAAAATAGGGCAACGACAAATCTCTTAAGGTCTGAGAACGCTTTGGGTCATGTATAGAAGATACGGTGGATGAGTAATCTTCATCGTAATTGTCTCGATTATGAGCTCTCATGCCACCTTCTTTGCACATACTTCCACCTACTTAAATTTGCATGAACGAATTGTCTGATTCGTTTCTTTAATATTTTCAGTATGCCTGTACTATCGATTAACTCAACAGTTATCCACTAATTCTATTATGCATTGATGTTTCTCCTGACTCTATAAAGTATATATGTAAATATATCGGTAAATGATCACCGTGACAAGCTGTGGTATTTTGACATCAATGTCGGTCTGTGTATACATAAACTGGACGCTCAGATTTTGAGTTATCGATCTCTCTCCAAGAAAATGCTTCTTTCTTTTAGAATGCCCGATATCCTTCGCTCAATTTTTAGTCAACATAATAAGCCTACTGAGCTTACTATTCTCAACACTATCACCTATCTTGATACTCAGCATTCATTATTGGAAAATATTCGATCGAATAGACTACGTCCAGCACGCAGTGAAGAAAATAAAGCAGCCGTAGTTGAGAGTGCACATGAAGACCGTGGAGAGTCGGTGCGGCGCCGTTAGCAGCAACTGGAGATCTTAAATTGAAAGCGTATAAAATATAGTTTGTGCAAGAACTGAAGGCCCTCGATCTTTCCAAGCGTCGTCACTTAGCTCCATGGGCTCTTGAAAAGTTTCACGAAAGTCCGACGTTTTCGAGCCAAATATTTTTCAGCGGTGAGGCTTATTTCTGGCAAAATAAGCAAAATTGTCACATTTGCGACCAAGACTTCTTGAAGATATTCAAGAACGTTCATTTCATCTAGAAAAAATAACGGTTTAGTGTGGTTTGTTGGCTGGTGGAATCATCGGTACACATTTCTTCAAAAATGCTGCCGTTGAAAGCGAAACCTTCAATTGCGACCGTTATCACGCCATGATTACCGATTATGTGATGCCTTAAATTGAAGCTCGTGATCTCAACAATATTTGGTTTCAACAAGACGGTACCACTTCCAACACATCGCATCAATCAATGGATTTATTGAGAGAACACTTCGGTAAGCAGATAATTTCACCTTTTGGACTGATCGATTGGCCACCAAGATTATGTGATATCACAACGTTAGACTCCTTCCCATGAGGATATGTAAAGTTCAAAGTATATGCGGACGATCCCGCTTCGATTCAGGCCTTGGATCAAAAATTCACGCGTATCATTCGCCAGTTACCAATCGAAATGCTTGAACAAACCATCGAAAAATGTGTTTAACGGATGAACCATCCGAGACGGCTAAAATTTGATAGAGCTAATCTTCAGAAAAACAAAAAAAAAAAAAAACATGCTAAAGAATGTTCTTTCGAATGATACTAAACATTCCCCATTAAATTTGAAGTTTCTGTGATTTTTCTATAAAAAAGTGGGGAACCTAGAAATGGGTACGTTTAGTTGTCACAATGAAAGCCACCATTAAGAGTATTATAGCTGTGAAAGCTATCTATGAAAGATATTTTAGAGAATCGGTCGGTTGTTCTATCTCCATCACAGCGTTCGATTTCTTTCACCTTACTTGCATATTTACATATCCACATGAGAAATTGCAAGAGAAGAATGCATGCGAAAGCGGCTTCCCACTCGAGCCATAAAACATTGTCTCTTGTCGTGTTAATTTGCTGCATTTTTCAAAGGCACTGCCACCAGGCAATGTGCGCACAGTTCTTGAGGCGTACAAGATACAACTCGGTGGAAACGTAACCGCAGACGTGGCCGGTAGCTGCATAATAACAACTTGTCCGCAGTTGCACGCTTCTACTTCTGCATTTTTGTAATTTTTATTTTCGGGTTACGGGATTATTGTTAGGTTTTTGTTGTTATTTGCAGAGTTTTGTGCCTCCACTGTCGTTATTCAAAATAGTTTTTGTTTTTTAACGAATCTGCGTATTTCTTGTTGTCTTAGCTCTTATAGACACAAGCGTTCCTTTGCTTGATAATTTATTTATTTTCAGTGTTTTTCCTATGAGTTTGTCGCTCAGTCACGCTTGACAACACAGTTTGTCAAAAGTAATCGCTCCTGACAGTGAATGCAGCGGCGGCGGCACATTTTTGGTGCACTTACCATGTACATGCAACAACCGCCGTCTGGCTAGGATCTGCTCAACACGCGCTTGGCGGTGGGCAAAAACACAAACATTTGAAATTTCAGCAATTTGTCAGTCACTCAACCAACTATTCAGTCGCCAACAGTGGTTCGCCCGTCTGTTGCAGCAAACTATTTTCTTGGCGAAAATGTCATTTTGTCTTAAAAATTGGCGCATGCGGCGGCGTTCTTTGATATTTTGGGTGGCCTGACATATTTACTTGTGTCGCCGATTGTCCGAATTTATGTTTTGTTGTATATGCATGTAGTGAGATATTGCGAAGGAAGGCGAATGTGAACAGCAAGATAATTCAACATTCAGCTGCAAGTTGTTCGGGAATCGTGACAGCTGACAGGTGCAAATCGCTGTCACAACTATGAAATATGGCGCTTAAATGTTATACTTTAAAAGTGAATTCTGTTCAAAACTTTTACGAATTTTTTAACTGATATGCGACCTTCAAATATTACTTTGGGCTTGTCAAGGAATATTTTATATGCATAGCTCAATAACCATACTTTTACTGTCAATGTGGCGGAAAAATTCAACTTTCCCTTATCTGTTAAAACCAGTCAGTTAGTACTTTCCTTGCTAGCACTCATTTTATTTTCTCAATCATTTGCTTCAACTAGGAGAATTAACACTTTAAAGTCAATTATGCAATTATCTGCTCTGTCGAGTGTTTTCTTCACTTAAGGACCCTTAAGCTATGCAATCAGCAAAGAATTTGCGAGCGCATATCCAATTCACGTGTTAACGTTGAGTAGAGAAACAGGCGAATGCTTGTTATTCTGCCATTCCGTCAACTACATTAAACACATATTAAGAAAGAAGAAGATTTTATGTAGAATGTGGCACTAAGAGGCACTTGACAAGTGGCGTTGAGTGGCAAACACAAGTTTAACGTAACGTTCAAGGAGATTAAAGGAGCAATAAACAGAAATATGTAAATGAAAGGAACAAGTTTTAACTAAAGTTCAGTTAACATGGCATCTATGGAATGAATGAGGAATTTTTCGCAACATACTATATATACTATACATAAGTAGAGAATTTACACCGAAGCTACAACACCCTTCACGGATGCATTTTTTAAAATATTAAAGGCTCTACGAATATATGTATTTATCTTGATTTATTTGATATCAATATAGCTACCATGGCTATATGCTATAGTGATCCGATCTGAACAATTGTTCAAAGCTTATGGCACTGTCTGGGATAAGAATCTATTGCCAAATTATGTGAAGGTACTTAATCAATTAAAAAGTGTTCAATGCTTGAGTTTGATCGATCAGTGTGTATGGCAGCTATATTCTACAGTAGTCCAATATCGGCGATTTCGGAAAATAAGCAGTTTTTGGAGTGACAAAGATGTGTGCAAAATTTCAGTTCGATAACTGAGGGACTATTTTGTATATATTGGGTAGTCGAAAAAGTCTCTTCGTATTCTAATCAAACTTTTTTTTTTTTTTTTTTTTTTTTGTTTGTATTCATAATGAACCAATTATGCAGCATTTTGGTCGACCACTTTTTGTTATTTTTCCGCTAGAGTCATTATTCCATCAGTGTAAAACTTTTCTGGTTTCTCGGCGAAAAATTTTCACAGGCTTCTCTTGAAGCCAACTTTACTGCATTGACCGGAACAAATGATAGTCCGATGGTTCAAGCTCAGGGCTAAATGGTGGATGCATCAAAACTTCCCAGCCAAGCTCTCCCAGTTTTTGCCGGGTTATCAAAGTGGTCTAACGTTGTCCTAATGGAAAATGGCCTCTCCGTTGATTAGTTCTGGCTGTTTTTTTTCGATAGCTTGCTTCAATCTCATCAGTTATAGAATCAATCGTTCGACCAGGCTGGAGCAGTTCATAGTGGATGATTCCTTTCCAATTCCATCAAACACTCAGCATAACCTTTCGAGGCGTCAATCCTGGCTTTCCGACCATTTGTTGAGCTTCACCACGCTTGGACCATGATTCTTTTCGCACATTATTGTAGTATTTGATCCACTTTTCGTCTCCTGTTATCATTCGCTTCAGAAATGCTTCGATTAAAATTTTCACAGACAATTCATGTGGTACCCAAACATCGAGCTTCTTTTTGTAGCCAACCATTTTTAAATGGTTCGAAACCGTTTGATGTTGAATGTTAAGTTCCTTAGCGATGTCATGGCTGCTTATATGACGGTCCTGGTCAATCATTTCCATAATTTCATTGACTTTTTCAACGATAGGTCGACCAGAGTGAGGTGCATCTTTCACATCGAAATTCCCAGGATGGAAACGAGCGAACCATTGTTGTCCTACACGAACTGATACAGCATATTTTCATTAGTGGCTTGCGTGGCATTCTTCCCTTTTTTTATACAAAAATTTCAAAATATAGCGATATTCTTCATTATTTTCACTCATTTTTGGAAAGCTGTAACTTTTTTTCAACTTCTCCGAATTTAATTCTCACCTTTCCAACACTAAATGGTATGACCCAATGTGATTGGTAGCACTGAACTATTGACAAAATACGAAAAGGCTTTTTCGACTACTCAATATACAGATGTACTATACAGACAAACGGACAAGGTTATATCGAATCAACTATAAGGTTTCCGTTTCGTTTCGTGGCAAACTTATTATATCCTGACCAGGGCATCAAAAGTAATTTGTAACCCGTTAATTATTATTTTTTGCTCTTTTTCTGTCTTATACAATTTTAATGGCGTTGAATTTTTTGTGGATGGATGGCTCATACCTAACAGCTTTTTTCGCACGGCCAAAGAATTTGCCATCGCCCTGTTGAATTTCGAGCGGTTAATTGAGAACTCGAACGAATGTCACAACCATCAAACTTTCCACGCTGACAGCCACAATTAACGGCTCTTTAGCGCCTCGTAAACGTTGGATTGCAATTACAAGTCGAATGCTTCATTTTCGCTAACACCTTCGGCAAAGTGTCGCATGCACAAAGTCATGAATTTAATTTATAACCAACATACCGGCAACTAATCATGTGGTTTCGCCCCGCCTTGCACGTTTTCAGCACTTCGACTACTTTGTCTAACGGCGTAACCAAAATGAGATTTAACTGCACTATAAATCGCAGCCAAATGCAGTGTAACGACCCCGTCGACTCGTCATAAACGCATGGATTTGGTCAGACGCACCAAAAATATGCGCCACAATGCTAAAATGGTTGTAGCAGCTAATAGCGAGCCAATCTGATATCCGATCCACTGCGATCAGCTGTGATCCACACGTTCCTCCACTCGATGCGGCATTTTGTGGCATGCCAAGTGAAGCGTGGAAATGTGGGATTTTCTAGCTCATTACTGCAAATCAATGTCGTGTCCGCTAACGAGCACTATCTACTACAAATGTGAGCCGATTGCGATTTAATGCTTAAACATATTCGCGCATAACTTTTTATGTGTGTTCGTTTGCGCATGTGCACAGATAGAAATGTGAATTTGTCTCTGGCGGAGCACTTAATGCATTGAGAGGTTATGTGCCAACGATTTTTCTGTCTGTCGGCTAAGGAAAAGCGAAGACGATGGTGTCAGACATGGCTCCCTTCAGTTCTTACTAAAGACGTTGTTGTTTACAAGCATTTTTATTTTCAATGCCTATGATCGCCAACAACACGTACCATAGTACTAGGTATTTGAGGCCTTTGCCAGCAAATTGCGTGTTGTCCCTGGCTGGTTTGTTGTCTAAATGAGCAGTATGCAAAAGCATCGGGCAGTAAACGGGTTCATTTCAGTCATCATTAGGCTTATTGGGTTTCCATATGGATTTACTGAAGCAGGATGTTGAGAGTCCCCACATATGAGATGATTGAGGCTAGTTAAGCTTTTGAGTTTTGTACATTACCGACGGTTTCTTCACCTACAATATATGTTAATAGGCAGTAGCCTTTGGTTTCTCTTTAACAAAACCGGCGTACCTCAAGGTATAGGTTTGGTTAGAAAAGTTTTTATGGGAAACTACACAATTTTTTATGAGTCTACAGGTAGTGGTGGAGCTTTGCTTTTTCATGTCAGTTTCCGAATTTGCAGGGCTTTTTCCGGGAAGTAATAGGACTGATTCGTTCGTTTGAGCAGAGGTACGCGATGAAAGAGATGTTTGATATGATCAAGCAGGCTTACCCAGATGTTGCTTAAGCAAGAAGTGGTGTGTTTCGGTGGAACCAGGCCTTCTTTCTTTCGAGTGGCACACGCCGGCGTCTCCTCGTCCAAAAAAAGGGTAGAATGAGCAAATCCAAAGTGAAAACGATGCTCATTGTCTTTTTTGACATCAAAGGCATCGTCCATGAATTTGTTCCTCCTGAACAAACCGTCAACAATGGAAGTCTTCAAAAGACTCAAACGAAGTGTCAATCGGGTCCGACAAGACATTGCAGCCGATTGGAAAATGCGCTACGACAACCAGGGCCGCCATCCCAAAGCATCCGCAGCCGCCCTACAACTCAGATGTGAACCCCGGACTTTTTTCTTTCCTTGCCTGAAAAGACCGATAAAAGGCAAGTATTTTGAGACGACAGAGGCGATCCAAGCAACATGCATCTCAGCTCTCCGGAGACCTTCCGTGACATCTTCAATGGTTGGAAATCGCACTCGCTGAGCTGCATCGACGCAGAAGGAGCCTATTTTGAAAGTTTTTAAGGAATTGCGAGAATTGGACTCAGTCCTATTACTCTCCGGATAAACCCTGTAGCTAAGTCACCAATATCAACTTTTTGATTTATTTTCTAAAAAGGTAAAAAGTCACAGGTACCAGGACCACTTAAAAAAAAAAAATTGTTACTTTTGCGATAAATCAAACGATAATCTGTACATTATATAACTTATTTATTTTGTTTCAAATATTTATACAATGTTTCAATTTATTGATATTTACAGTTTTTGCATATTTAATTTTTTGGATTCAATGATCTTGTTACTCCCGTAATCCAGTCTTTATAAGCGGATACTTTGGTGTAAACACCGGGGTAGCCAGCTCGCGCGCAGCCATAACCAAAAGACACAACTCCATACTGTGTGCCTTGGCTTGTCAAAGCGCCACCAGAATCGCCTTGACAACTGTCATGTTGTGGAGCAGAGGCACATAACTGTTTATTCGTAATTTGACTTATTCCACGGTATGAACTTGTGCAAGACCTCTTTTTCACCCGATTCACATTGACTCCACGCAAATATTTCGTTGGATTAGCAGCACCCTCGTTTATTGTTCCCCAACCGCTTATAAAATACGAATTCGGCTCTTTATTGTATGTCGCCAGTCGGACGGCTTTTACATTTGAATTAAATTTGAACGGTTTACTTGTACGTAACAGGGCTATATCATTGGCAGAAGTTTTAGGATTGTAACCACCATGATAGAGTACACGATCGACAATGCGCAGCTGACCGCCGGTTTTAAATTGGTTCGAGCCTGCACGTACCGCATGCCTTTTATTAATATTACCATAGACGCAATGAGCGGCGGTGAGCACCCAAGATTCGCTGATAACTGAGCCGCCACAAACAAAAGTGTTTGATTGTATAACAGATGCCTGCCAGGGTGCTTCTCCGATGGAGATCTGGCGACCACCAACAATTCGATGATTTGTGGGCAATACAATGTTGGGGCTCGAGCTGGTATTATTGCTGGCTTGACTGATTATAGTAGAGTTAGTGAGATTAATAACAGTGACGACTGGTTGGGACGCGTCACTGCCCACTTCGATAAACTCCAAACCAGCATCCTCTTCTTCGCTATCTTCATCCGTTTCGCAGCGATTGAAGGTACAGCAAGCGAGTAGAACGAGTAGCGCTAACGTCCGTTTCATCTTCGTTTTAAAATAGAACTGCTTGTTAGTTTTCGCAATGGCACTTTGTTGACCTTTTCCTAAGAAACCTACGCGAATTTGCCATCGTAAGCATTTGATTACTACTCATTAATATTTTACGGATTTTGTTTTTGTACTTAAAGACAAATTCGATTCTGCAGAAGCGTGTGCGTATTTAAGCGAATCTAGACGAAGAATAAAGAAAGAGGAGAAAGCGTTTAATTAGGTTAATGGCCGGCTTATAAGAATAAAAGAGTTCAAAATCTAATTCTGAAGTTCATTAGCAAAAGCATAATTATATTGAAATATGCGTTAGAAATATTAAAACAAAAAACCAAGGTGACACCGGTTTGAAAATGTAAAATTATGTTTGATCTATCTCCGTCTATCCCACAAGGAAAATGACATACATGAAGTAGCAGTAAATTTGGAAGATATGAGATATGGAGAAAGAAGTATAGTTTACTGAAAAAACTCAAGGCTATGTTTAGCCATTGAAACTAATCGATTTACGTTGTTCACTTTAGTAGTAACCACTCTTAACTTGAATAGGTCTTCTTCTTCTTCTTTACTGGCGCAGAAACCGCTTACGCGATTATAGCCGAGTTAACAACAGCGCCCCAGTCGTTTCTTCTTCTCGGTCCTTCTCCACTTGGTCCTTCCAACGGAGTGGAGGTCTTACTCTTCCTCTGTTTCCCCGGGTGGATACTGCATCGAATACTTTCAGAGCTGGAGTCGATATTAGAACCTCGTACGCACGTTCAAAACAGAGATGTGTCTTCCATCTATCACAACATTATCGATCTGGTTGGAGTATTTTCGATGCGGAGACAATCATGAAGCTTGATGAATTCTCTTAAGGTGGAATCGCGAATAATGTCTTTATTGTGTGCCACTTTATGACCAAAAATTGTTTAAGTCCAACAAAAACTGTTCAATCCCCTGGATACCGAATATTTAGACCCCGGCACCTATAGTTGACTTTTGTTCGAAAATATCGGTCAATGGCAGGGATATATAATTGAAAGCAAGGGATAGTCTTTCCCATATAATGGTATGTCTTTATGTCAAAAATGGGTTAAATCGGACCAATACTTCCCGTAGCCCCCATATACCTAATAAAAAGATTTCCGACCTGCCGGGTGATTTTGTACTGTATATATCGACCAATATGTGAGTTATCCCAATGAAAATAAGACAGCGTGCTTTACTCATAACAGTGTATTTTTGTGTCTAAAATAGATAAATTTCAGAGAAAACTTGGTCTAGCCCCTCTATAACTAATAACAGGATTTTCGAAGAATTTCCCTGACGTTGATTCTTGCAAATTGGAAGAGTATAAAATGTTCGGTAGCACACGGACTTAGCCCTTGCTTACTTGTTATCGATAATTTTATGAATTACGTTGTTTTAATTCTTCGTTATTAGTTACCAAACTTTTAAAATCAATATTTAAAACAGCAAAATCATTAAGGAATATATAGTATATATAAATATAAGTATATATAAATATATATATATAAATATGTATATGTATATATACATAAAGCTACATATAAATTCCACAATAACATTAAACAAGTCTTTTATTGTAATGCTTTTACAGAACAATTAATTAGAAAACGAAATTAAGCGAAATCGCTGGAGGCGAACATACCACTGGTTCGAATGGAAAGCTCCAGCTGTGCTCCGTTGGGACTACAGACACCAAGCAGCAACTTGGAAGCGATGTTGAAAAGCGAAAAAACGGGTGTCCTGCTGTGCTTACAGTGAACGGCAAGAACAACCACTGGAGTCGCACTTTTGCTAGCTGTAAAAGTCAGACAGCAATCGAAAACAGGCGAACGACATCAGCATTCAACAGCAGCAGTGGCAGTTGGTCGAATGAGCTTGTAATTAAGTTCGGTTTCCAGTTGGCGATTCTACTTGTAATACATGACAAAAAAAAATAAAGCAAAAAGAAGAATACTTTGTAGCCCAAACACACAAAAACCCGCCCAAAACAGCCAGCGAAATGGCAGTGCAGTTGGAAGAGGAATCGGCATTTCATTTGCTTGTCGACAGCGTACACAGTAGCCTAAGTTTGCAGCAAACATGCCAGTCACAGTTGCAACAACAGTTCTATTAGTTTGTCCCCGCCTATTGATAAACTTGCACAGAATGCTATTTAATTTAGCTGCTTGCCAGCCGCCGCACGATTCACGATTGTGGATCACACGGGAAACATGTTAATCCATCTGAGTGCCCTCGATGTCGGATGCGCGCTACGCTAGGTATGTGCCTGTGACTTGACAGTTCATGACACCGTCCGTGCAAGGCAACATGACATTTGACAGTTGAAATGTCCGCTGGCCGTTGGTCGATCACTGTTTTACGAAGAGAGCGCAGCGTCGACAAGTCTCGGCTTTTCGATTGGCAATTAGAAATTGGCAACAGGTAACTAACTACTTTTACGCTACCACAATTGAATGTGTGTTGGTGCGATTATTTGCACTTCTTTATAAAGCGGACATAGTGCTTCTGGCATTTACAAGTTGCCACCGTTCGTTTCAGGCGCGACATTAGTGCTGATGTGACACAGCGAGTGGCAGAGTGGCAGTTGCAACATGCACTTTACATGCATTGCGCGAATTGACAAGATGGCAAGATACGCGATACGAATCAGCTGTTGCGGGAATGGGAGCTGCTACAACCCGAGCGCCACAGATGTCAAATGCCATGTGATGACAGACCCGATTCGAAAGATAACACAAAAGCACAGCGATGCGCACTTTTGCAGTTTAGATTTAAATGCGATAAACTGCGATAAGCATCGGAAGGCGCTTGTAAAGGATTCATTCGGATGTGGAAGCATATTTGAGATGCACATGCGAGCGGAAATATATATGCAAATGCACATATAAAATTATTGAAATCATTGTATCTTCTGCATATTGATGTCTTTATTAAATGTTTACTATTAATTAGAAACCACAAAAAATATTGTTTTTAATTGTTGGTAGTTATTTGGATGTATGGAAAGCTTTTTTGAAAATCCTAACTCAATTTGCTGCATATTCTCACATACTCAGTAGGTTAAAACCCATTGAAAATGAAAGACAAAATGACGAACATTAAAGGAAAAATTATTTATGGTGATCTGGAAAAAGAAGAGAAGGTGCTTAGTTGAATTTTTAATGGTTAAAAATGGTTTATCTTGACAAAGCTACGAGCCTTACAGAAAGAAGTTATATATGACAATGTTGTAGGTAGTGAAAAAATCCACTACTATGAGTAAAATATAGTAACACTTTGTTCCTAATTTTAAAATTTTTAGTTTATTTTACAAAATCTATGCCGTCCCCTCGACGTAATTCCCCTTGGTCCGATTATGGTTGTGCTAAAATGTTTTCCAATCCTCGAAGCAGTTGTTAAAGTCAATTTCCAGAATAGCTTTCGATGCGCGTAGCGATTTACGTTTAATGTCCTCAATTGACTCAACACGGGTTAACCGGAGCGATAGTTTGAGTTTGCTGAATAGCCAGAAGTCACATAGATCTACATAAATCAGGCGAACTATATGGTTGTGGCAGGATATTTTGCGAAATACTCACGAAGAATCAATGCAGTATGCGACGGTGCATTACTGTGGTGCAAAATCCAAGTGTTTTTGGCCCATAATTCTAGTCTATTTTTACGAATAGCTTCGCAGAAACGACGAGAAACACTCAAATAGGATTCCTTGTGGATAGTTTGACCGGTCGGAACGAATTCGAAGTGCACCACACCTCGATAATCGAAGAAAACTCTCAACATAGTCTTGATTTTTGATCAGTTTTGACGTAGTTTTTCGGTTTCGCCTAACCTTTCGGCCAATTGATAGTCTGTTTCTGAGTCGTAAGAATAGATCTAAGACTCATCGCCAGTAATAATACGGGTCATGACATCTTAGTAGTCGGCAAGCAATATTTCACAAACGTTAATGCGACTCTGTTCTTCGAAAAATTTTAGTGATTTTGTTACCAATGGCTATCACTTTTCTTAGACCCAAATGATCTTTCAAAATGGTTTTCCCTGATCCTTCCGATATTTCAACGATGCCAGTAAGATCTCTGACTGTTAATCGGTGATTGTCAAGCACCGATTCCTTTATTTTATTGACAAGTTGATCATCAGTTGATGTTGATGGCCGCCCTGGACGCGACTCTTAGTCAACGCGTTCTCGACTCCCTTTGAATAATTTGGACCAATCAAAGCACTTGGTCGCGTCAAACAATTATCACCGACATTCTGAACGTTTCGGCACCAGAAATTTGATTGCGCACACAAAATTTAATGGAACTTCTTTGTAGAATAATTTATGTCATCGTAAAAATCGTCGAATGCAAAAGTAAAAGATCTTACTAGTTTTGCCCACAAAAAGATAATGAGTACGATTGTGACCGAATTTAAAGCAAAAACGCAATGAACACCATCGATCAACCACCGTATTCACCAGGTTTGGCTCCGTGTGATTTTTTTCTTTTTCACCAAACTGAAATTGCCACTCTGTGGAACCTATTTTCAGTAGATCGAAGAGATAAAATAAAATTCGCTGAAGGAGCTGAAGGCCGTCCCAAAAAGAATGAAAAGTGTTTCGAGGACAGAAAAAATTGTTGGCACAGGTCTATTACATCTGGTGGGGAGTACTTTGAAGGAGGCAAAATAAATATTGAATCAATTTTAAATAGTTAAATATTTTGCTGCAACCCCCAGGTGATATATTTTTCATTAATCTCACGCGAACAATTAACAGAACATTTCAACCTGCCTGCTATAAAGCTGCTATAAAGCTTGTTAACTATAAAACGGCTCAGACATGTAGCAGAAACGCATGTATGACCACTACAGATTACTTTGCGCCATTTCATGTCGGATACAAATCAAATTCTAAGAGTCTCGTTATGCTCGTAAATTCAAGAAAAAAGGAAGAATGTAATATGAAGTGCGCAGAATTTAGCACCATAAAGATTACTATGTAACATGGAAAGCCTGTAATTATTGGTGAAAAATAATTTCAGCAGCGGTAGTCTCGGTGGAGTTTGTAAGGCGCATCGCTGTGAACGCAATGGATACCGGACCGGTAACGGCGACTGGCTGCCAGATGTTGCGGTAATCGTATGCTTACAGGTTGTTGTTATTGTTGTTGTTTTAAAAATGTTGATTTGTTTCTGCGCGCATGCGTTGCCGTAATTCTAGACATTACACGCTGCGACACACGCGCTGCCGCCACGGCAAGCAGAACACATTCCGGACGCTGCAGATTTCATAACACGTTTCATTGCAGGCGTTCGGCTGAAAGCATTAGGTAATACATACATACATATGTGCATATGATTATGTATGCACGGTTGTATTTAAAACTGTAGAACAAGCGAAGATGTTGTTGCTTATGAAGAGATATTTTTTCGCAGATTCTTATCGTAATAAGATGCACATCAGCACCAGCGGCAGCTAAAATAGTTAAGCTTCGGCTACATCGGTAGTTGCAGCTGCGTATCTATTGCGTTGTTGCATGCATGCGCGCTTGTTGCAACATATGCTGCATGACACTTACTCGCGTGCAAGTTGCAAGTTGCTGCGCCAGCCATCGCTCCGCCATAAGTTGCTGCCCAATGGGATTTGACGGCTGACCGACGGTTAGTTAGTAAAATAATGGGCGCTCCGATGTGGCGACATGGCTTGGTCGCTTCAGTTTTCATAACAACTCATTGCTGACATCGCTCGTTCAACACATTAACAAGGTACTCGCAACTTGACAATCTTTTGGGAATTCAACTGACTTGCCAGTTGTGTGCTGTTATTACATCTTGACGTTTTATGTGTGTTGACCTCAAAAGTAATGACGATGCCGTTAGTGTCGTTGCCCGTCGGTTTAGTTGAGTCATACTCAAAAAAAAAAAAAAATGTTACAACGATTGGATGAGTTTGTGGTGAAACAAGTAACGAATTAATTATATTAAGCGCAAACGAAAATGGTTTTTCCGAACTGCATTTGCGTACAATGTGGGGAGTTTATCTGTTAATATGAGGTCAGTTTAATGATTTAGTAACTTTTAAATCTACTTAGCATCAACAATAATAAATATCGGAATTTTCAAACAAAAAAGCTTCCTGAGTTTCAGTGGCTAAAATTTAGTTAATGGAATTTACAGCTTGAAGAGGCCTTTCACGGCCAATGTTGGTTTCATCGATTTCGTTTTTATGTCAAAAAAGCATCACACTCTCGAAAACTAATTTTCGAAAATATCGATTAAATTCATGAACAGAATTTTCTTTCTGAAGAGAATGATGAAAATGTCAACTGCAAACGGCCATGGTTTAATTGCGGTGAGCCATTGCGAATGGTAAGAAGGTCCTGGCAGACAATCCAGAGTTTTGTTCCATCAGGACAAGATCCGTCTATACATTTGATAGTGGATAGCCATAAGCTCTGGCAGATGGGTTAGGAGGTTCTTATGTATCCACCTTATAGTCCGGACCTCGAACCAAGTGATTACTACCAGTTCTTGTATATTGCTCATTTACCCAAATCGGTTAACTCTAACTTTACTAAATGAAACTATCAATTTAAAGCAAAAATACTAGACTTCTTCTTCTTTTTAATTGGCGTAGACACCGCTTACGCGATTATAGCCGAGTTAAGAACAGCGCGCCAGTCGTTTCTTCTTTTCGCTACGTGGCGCCAATTGGATATTCTAAGCGTAGCCAGGTCCTTCCAACGGAGTAGAGGTCTTCGTCCTTTTCTGCTTCCCCCGGCGGGTACAGCGTCGAATTCTTTCAGGGCTGTAGTGGTTTCGTCCATACGGATAACATGACCTAGCCAGCGTACTCGCTGTCTTTTAATTCGCTGAACTATGTCAATGTCGTCGTACATCTCATATAGCTCATCGTTCCATCGAATGCGATATTCGCCGTGGCCAACGTGCAAAGGACCATAAATCTTTCGCAGAACTTTTCTCTCGAAAACTCGCAACGTCGACTCATCAGTTGTTGACATCGTCCATACCTCTGCACCATATAGCAGGACGGGAATTATGAGTGACTTATGGAGTTTGGTTTTTGTTCACCGAGATAGGACTTTGCTTCTCAATTCCCTACTCAGTCCGGAGTAGCACCTGCTGGCAAGAGTTATCCTGCGTTAAATTTCTAGGCTGACATTGTTGGTGGTGTTTACGCTAGTTCCAAGATAGACGAAATTATCTATAACTTCAAAGTTATGACTGTCAACAGTGACGTGAGAGTTTAGTCGTGAGCGCGACGACTGTTTTTTTGATGACAGAAGATACTTCGTCTTGCCTCTCCATTCTGGAGAAAGCAGAACTAACAGTGCGAGTGTTGAGGCCAATGATATCAATATCATCGGCGTTCGCCAACAACTGTAAACTCTTATGGAAGATGGTACCTTCTCTGTTCAATTCTACAGCTCGAATTATTTTCTTCAGAAATAGGTTGAAAAAGTCAACGAAAAGGAGTAGCCTTGTCTGAAACCTCGTTTAGTATCGAACGGCGCGGAGAGGTCCTTCCCGATTCTGACGGAGCTTTTGGTGTTGTTCAACGTCAGTTTACAGAGTCGTATTAGTTTTGCGGGGATACCAAATTCAGACATCGCGGCATAAAAGCAGCTGCTTTTCATGCTGTCAAAACCTGCTTTGATACTTGCATGTCGATACTCTTTTTACGGGTCTTTTCCAAGATTTGGTTCAGTTGTTGAATTTCGAGGTGTGAAGTCACACTGATAAGGTCCAAACAGTTTGTTGACGGTGGGCTTTAATCTTTCACACAATACTCTGGATAGAAATTTATATGCGATGCTGAGGAGGCTTATCCCACGGTAGTTGGCGCAGATTGTGGGGTCTCACTTTTTGTGGATTGGACAGAGCACACTTAAATTCCAATCATTGGGCATGCGTTGGTCCGACTATATTCTAGAAAAAAGCTGATGCATGCTCCTTATCAGTTCTTTGCCGCCGTATTTGAATAGCTCAGTTGGCAATTCATCGGTCCTCGCCGCTTTTTTGTTCTTCAGATGGGTAATTGATATTCAATCTTCTTGATGCTCGGGCAATGGAACGTCCACTCTATCGGCATCGATTGGGAAAATGGGTTCACCATCTCCTGTTGTTATGCTTTTCTTTTGTATTTTCTTTTCCTTTTGTCTCAATACATTTCGATGATTTAAGAGGAGAACTATGTTATGCGTGATTTTTATTTCAACTTGCACCAAATGTTACAAATACCAATAGTTTTGACCCATAAATTTAAGATTAGCCTTAAATAATGGCTATTGGGTCTAAACTGTTACCATGAAATACAGTACATTTTAAAGCTTCTTGATCTGGTATAAAAATTTACAAAGATATGATCTTATTTACACACTTGTCCACCATATTCGGACATTTCGGTCGCCAATTCTTGTTTGTGAAAGCAAGCGCAAGCGAAAACCAATTAAAATACTGCCTACTCCAGAGTAATTATCGAAATATCATAAACCCACAACCACTTTGCTGACTTGCAGGCGCTGAAATGGCTGACGGAGTTTGAATATTGTGTTTGGTTTTACCAAATACTGCATATAACGGTATGTATGTGTTACCTGTTGATGCCCACCTCCAGGCGAAAGGAAAAAATGACAAAATTACTATGGCAACAATTGGTAAATACGCCATGGAACATTAACTGGCGCAGCATGCCACAGCGAAAGGCTTAAGTGCTGGGCAACTCGTTATATACAAACACATTTCCATAACTACACACATACATGCACAGCACTTACATACGCATGGCTATGCATATTTCAAGCTACTTGTCAAACGATCGATTCTAATTTATGATTTCCTTGGGCGTTAGAAACTGGTCTGCCGCAGCGATTTGTGGCATTGTGACAGCGGACAGTTGAATATGCAACAAAGTTGAAAACCGCGAACAATAAAAATTACAACACGAATGACATGCAAGCAAACCAACACAAATATACGAAGCTGTGCTTAGGACAAACGGGGATAGACAGCGAATGCTAGGACGCTGGGTGCACCTAAAGCTTGCAGTGCCACACATACAAAATTACAGCTGTACATGGATATATGTATATGTAGATCATATTTTAGGTTAGCTTTCGTCTTCCAAAGGCACTCTTGCCTGCGGAGATTTGCATACTTTGCCACGCAGCGGGCGTTGTTAATTTAATTCAATTACCAAATAAAAGAAATAAATCAAAGCAAAGGTACAACACAACAACAAATTGTAAATGCATAAAAGTTAACTTTTACGCGGAACCCACGAGGCTCGCACGCAACATGACCGTTTGCCACATGGAACGGCGGGGCTTCTGACCTGTTGTTGCGTGTATGCGTTTGCGCTCAACATCTGTCTGGCTGCCGAAAGTGTGCCGCCAGTCAATGCCCTTGTTACCGCGCACACAGACACACTAGCATTCATATTCGGGTTTGTGCGTGTGTATGCGTGGCTTTCCTGTCGTCAGCGTTGCATTTGCATTTCAGGCTGTGGGACCACCCTGCTGCCGACTGATGGCGATTTCCACCAGAACCAGTTCATATTCTATCAGAGATTTGCATTAGCCAGAATGTAGCCAACCAATTAAGCTGACTTTCAGGCTGCTGCTGCTGCTGCTGATTCTGCAATCGCAACTGTTACTTGCAAATGACCGTCAAATTGAAATGGAAATACTTTACGCATCCGTTTGTCTTCAGCTGCCGCCCATTTTGCGTGCGTTTGAAATTCCGCAGCGCCAAGACAGTGGCAGCTGCTTCTGCCTATGCAACTCTGCTTTCTACCGTATCGCGATCAATTTAATTTACTTGACTGCTACGATTATGGATGCGGCAAAATGCAGCTTGTGGCTGGTGGCTTGCAGCGTTCGGCCTGTGGCGTGCAATTCGATCCTCTGGGGGCAACGCAGTCGCCAATCTGGACCATGGCATAAGTGGCATTGCGACATATTTGTCTACGCACAATCAACCACGAGCACAGCTACCAAGGCACTTGCATTTGCAGGTATTTCCACTTTGAATTCATTTTCACAATCATTGATTGCCTGTTTGTCTATTTAGTTTTTGCTATTAATGATGATCTCTGTCGACTGCATTCGGGTTTTTAAAGTGTGAAGCCTAATCAGTGCGTTTGATTGACATTTCAGATCGCTGACAATTGAAGAGCTTTATAGGACAGTCCTGCCACACTTTATATGAATTTATTCGGTTTTGCTGAATTCGCTAAAATTATGGACAATTAACTTTATATAAAGTAAGATATTTCCGAGATTCTCTGCTGTGCCTCGCTAGAATATGCTCACCAACATCCTCTTAATTTTCTATTACCGGCGAGGTCGCAATGAATACTTTAAGATCTGTTGCGTTAAATTCATTCTAACCATATGGGGTTTTCAGTGTAGCATTGTCATTGCAATACCTCGGACTATTTTAACGTCATGGTCAGTGGCATGATGGATGGCATTATTGAAAAAAGTGCGGTATTAAGCCCCGGGAACAGATGCAACGAGCCCGGCTCACGATTTTAGGAAATTAGGGCCAAAGTAGGAGGTATGGGCATGGTATCATACTAGATCTTTTTAGTAAATTCGGGTTTAGCTGCCAATGCGACTGAGAAAAGGAGACTCACGAGGCACTAAAAACAAGAAGACTGAACCAATGGTTGTGTCTCTTCTCGGTTCCTGGTCTTATAAGAAAATAAGCTAATATATAAGGCGGACGAGCTGGCCCACTCAAGGCAGCTGGAAACGTAATTTTGCTAAGCTGCTCCAGATCATTCAGCTCCTTTAAGGGTTGTTGGACACTGGAACACAAGCAACACTGGACAAACCACGAAATTATTTTGGGAAAGTTTAATGATGGACAGATCAAAGGCAGGAAAAAGACAGCTTGGTAATATTGTAGGGGTGTCATAGGGCACCTACCCTTAAGAAGCCACCTTCAGAAAATGAGAAGAGTCGATTCGGTGGAACACAGTTTATGCACGCAGCATGATGAAGCGCTGGACCAATATCTATGCGAATGCGCAGCCGTCAGGCGAGTGAGAAGGGGCATATTTCACGCCTCCCAAAACTCCCACTTAAGAGACATTTGCCAGCTGGGATGGGAAAGAATCAAGTATTACCTAATCCACAGGATGGCTGGAAAAGGATTAAATTGAAAAAGGCTTAAAACGCAACATAATGGATCTTATGTTGGCCTAAGTGGGGTCGCCTGAGGTCCAGCATTCATGTGCCTTCCTTTTCAATCTCGAACCACACTTTTCAACTCGGACTTAGTGAAATATTAGTTGCAGTGTTAGTATTAGTCCTATTTAGAAAATTCGAATGTTTTCTAATATTCGTTTTTGATCCGCTTAATGTACAACATTCGACATTTTACACTATCCAGATCATAAATCACACTTAATCGCTTTACAAGCTTTCAAATATCGGCTACGCATTACGTTGGTTCCCTTCGTGCCAAAATCTTGCGATGGAAATAAATTGTTGCCGTGAATTTGTGCAACAGTTGGCAGGTATTATGTACAGAGATGCACAAACACACCCAAAGATAGAGTTGTATACGACACCGGAGGAAATTAGAATTGCAAATTGTGATCGCGACGCTTCAATTGCCAATTCAAATAAAGTTTAAACACTAAACGGCTTTTATGCAAATTACCGGGGAATAGTCGAAACCGCGTTCCGCCGCCACCACCACAAACCACGCCACAGCCCGAGGCGCGCACTTTAATTGAACTACAAGCGAATCGCGCACTAAAAGCGAGACACTGAAAGAAGCAAACATAAAATGCAGGAAACGGTGCCTGGCCTTGTGTGTGTGTATGTGGCGTGCTTGTGGCCTTGTTGGCGATAAGCGGACAGCGCAACCAACCAGTCTCTTGCCAATTAAGCAAACGGAAATTCGTTGCAGCTTCATTTGGACTCGAGCTGTCTGGCCGTAATAGGAGCACGCAAGTAGCATCTGCATTGGCCGATTCGAATACGCGCCAGGCATAACGCGTAACGCAACTCACTTGCATCTGAGCGGCGTTTGTGGCAAAGGCGACAGTAAGCGTATTTATTAGCGGCAAGGCATTTGAATAGGCGCACATCTGCCGTTTCGAATTTAATCAGTGCCGCTTAAAATGCTAATCAATGTCTGATCATCATTAATCTTCGCGGCGTTTCTGACGGCGGCGCGCGCGCAAATGCCACTTGTCTTGTGCGGCCCAAGTGCGCTGATTGCCGCTGAGGTTATGGCGACTGGCGCACGATATCAACTATTCACAACCTGTAAGCAGTTCTTAATTGTTATGCAAATCATGTGGCAGAGCACTCACATGAGCTACGCTTGCCGCGCCACCATTTCATTGCGGTCGCTTGCCTTTGTTGCTCTTAAGTTCACTGTGACAGCCCTCAAATGCAGCGCGGACCGTGGCGGTTGTGACTGTGGCACAGCTTTTAACGGTTAATGAGCAATTAATTGCCGCGGTCGAATGCGAAAATGCCGAGGCAGCAGGTAATTGGAAGAGTAACATCGAAAAGCAATCGATACCAATTTGATGGTAATACAAAAATTGCGTTTTAATACGCCAATGTCAGGCGTATAATTGAAGAAAAAGTGAACGATCTAAAACCTCAACAAACAACTCACTTTGCCGACCAGTTTGCAAAACTTTAACAACGCAGGCGCTGGGTATCCTTAGCTGCTACAATCGCCAAAGACGGCCACTCCTTTGTTCCGGCGCGGTTTTGGTCAACGGACGCGCAACGCTTGTCGCTTTCACACTCTTTTTGCCGCGTGCCAGCTAAATTGACATTAATTTATGTCGTTCGAACACCGGCGATATTCGTTGGTCGGCGTTCGATGTGACCGCAAGATTCGCGCCCACGCATTCGCTAGACTCACGTCGGGCGCTTTCAAATATTCAGCATATGCGACACTTTTCTGTTTGCCGCACCCAATTCTCTCTGAGCGCTGCGCTTATGAAGATGTCTCCGCGTTGCAACGACACAGCAACATGGCAGTGCGCGTCCGCGAGCAGCACAGCGTCTGTGTCGTCGGCATTTTCTGCATTGCAACGCGTCTATTAAACGAAATGACATGCTACGCAATTCCACATAAGCTTGTGCGCACAGCGACACAGCGACGCGTAGGCAGTGGACGTATTCTATTACAATCAACGATTCACATCCCTACATTTGTGCATGGTATATATGTGCTTTACTTAAAGGCAACACACAATACATACTTCATGCATCTTGCTTCTTCCTTAAGGATTTTGCAGCATTGGAGATTTGGGTATTGTTCGAACGCCCGTGGCGCTTCGGCGGAGGTAGAGAATGTTGTAATGCGTGTAGTTAACATATTCCTCGTGAGACTTAGGCCAAGAAAAGGCAAGAGCTTTTTTTTAAACATCCCATAGTGTTGTTGCAACATTAAGGCGTTAAAATAAAAGTAAAGCCGGATTTTACTTACATTTTTAGAGGTGTTATGCTTTTCTTTGCATTGAACACGTGATAAAAGTTTTTTTCTTTTATTAATGATGAAAATATGGGAATGAAAAATTAGACGAATATTGAATAATAAATAATTTTAGCAATTTAGTGTAGTCAGGTCCTTCTCCACTTGACCTCTCCAACGGAGTGGAGGTCTTTCTTTTCCTTTGCTACCCCCGGCGGGTACTGCTTCGAATATTTTCAGAGCTGGGGTGTTGTCCTGAGTTGATGTTATGACCTCGGAGCATACGCACGTCTAAAACACTGGAGACGTGTCTTCCGCCTATCTCAATTTGATCGATATGGAGACGTGTCTTCCATCTATCACAGCATGCTCGATCTGGATGGTGGCTTTTCGATTCGGATACATCCAGGTAGCTTGAAAATTTTCTTATGCTTGAATCTAGTACTACAGATAACCATATTTCGGGCTCCGGCGAAGTCGATCAGCCTCAACCCATTTGGGGATGCTTCATTGTGGATGCTGAATTTACCGACCGTAGGGCTAGACGTTCATCCACCGGGATGAATGCCAGTACTCGGCGACGAAGTCTCTTTGCCACCACGAATCCACATCAAATTTGGCCGCTGTAGTAAATGCCACAAGGACCTACTCGCCTCAGTCCTTGTCCCGTCTACCGTAAATGTGATGGCAGCCTTCACTCTAACGAGAACATTAACCAGCTGGGCAGCAGCACCTTCCCCATTAAGGTACCGGATATTCCAGGTGCTTGTAATCCTTAACACGTTTGCGAGGGTCGTCATCAAAAGGGAGGTCTCTCATCTGAGGCTGTTTTCTTTTTTTCATTGGTAGTGTTTTTTACGTGGCGGGTTCCAAACCAAGCGCACAATCCTGTGAAGGAAATGTTTCGCCTTCTAACTTTTGCTCGCCTTTATTTCTGATGTTTTCTGGCTGCTCAGAGGATACTTGGTCAAAGACCGGAAGTCATGAGGTGCTTGAGCCATGCGTAAAAAAATCGTTTCTGGCCACTCCCAAGTGAATGGCAATCAGAGAACTTTCCTCACTTGCGTGAACTTCTATACATGGCTACATCATCCCATGACAATGAGGTCAGCTATTTAAATTTCCTAGGGGTAATTTTTGAGCACGTTTTATGAAAAAACTGTAAAAAAAATATTAAATTCATATGAACATCTACCAACATCGTTGAACAATGTTACATTCTACGTCACTTTAGCATCTTTCCAAGGATTATCACTCTCGAAATGCTAACTGATTATTACAGCGCTAATAACTTGTCCGATTCCAGACTAAGGAAAGATGTACAAATCTTCATAACAACATTTACATTGCGTTATCAAAAGTGTGGTTATGAATGTGTCTGAGTGTCTGCTGTAGTTTTGTTTAGCAAGATCGATGCGCTGCTTTATTTTTGTGGCTAAATCGCGAAGATGACATGGAACATGCATTAAGGCGACAGCGACACTCGAACTGCGGTAACTAATTAAAAATTAATTACTTCGCAATGCCAGCTAACACTTACGTACGTGGTTGTTAGGGATGTTGCAAGTAGGTGTGATCTTTGCGCTACACGCTCGTGGGATGGCTTAGCTGCGCTTTTTGTAAAATATGAATACACACTTGTAAAGTGACAAAAGTGACGGCTTAGCTGGTCGCAATTTTGTGTTATCGATTCGATGCTTATTAGCTTTGAAGAGTTGCTTGGCCAGGTTGTCGTTGTCTACATGATGGCAACCGCTACTTTTTAATTTGAATTAATAAATGCGAAAAATGATTATTAGATTCTTAAGAGATTTTATGTTTTGTTTTATTTGTAATAAAACATAAACATAAAGAGTAGTTCAAAGTAGAGAGAGGAAATGTGAGAGTGAGGTCCTAAATTGTAGCTATAAAACCTCAAGCATAGAAGTGGAACTATAAGTTGTTCATAAATCCACAGAGCCACTTAAGTATCTGTGAATTTGTTTGTTCCATTTGTGCTACATATTTCTTCAACCTGTTGGTTCATTGGTGAGTCTGTCAATTGGAAAATTATGTGTACTTTGTTATAAATGATCAAGTTGACTTGCATGCAATGCGGTCATTACTCATTAGTATTCTTTACACTGTCCACTTCCTTCCACTCCCTTCTCAGGTGCCCGGTTTCGGCTCTTTTCTCTGCTGATCAACATATACTTGGCTGTAGCTTTTGCCTGCCTATCGTTTGCATTACTACTGAGGTGATACACATATCTTCGGCTCATTTGCTTTGCCATACCTTGGAATACAACAACTACGAACGATGTTTAGAAACAGGATTTGGATAAATCGCATTCACAGGTGGATAGAATGCATGCAGGTGTACGGTGCTTCACGGCCCACCGTTGAGCATTAGCGGAATTCGAAAGGTAATTGAAAATTAGCCTTCTTTTGGACAACACATTCTCATTTGCTCATTTCCGCAGTGTAATTGGGTTGGAGTCGTTGTGGCAAGTTGCAGCCGTTAATGGCCATGGGCTGCATTGCTGCCAATCTGCATCTCTATTATGGAGACGAAGAATTTTGCATTGCTACACAAAATACCATCTTTTACTTTTTTCAAGATATCTTGCAACAATTTGATAACAAATATTGAAGTTGTTATAGATGTGACTGCACTGAGTATTCTAATGCCGGATTAATATTAATTTTAAGTATACTCACATGAGAGATATTCTGCAAATAATATTTCGGAAGGCTGTCGAATTGACAGTCCTTAGGCAAGGTTAGGTTCGATGGCTAATCCTCAATATGGCGATGGCTTTGGACTACTATATGTATGTAGAATGTAAAGTCGCAAAAATATAACTTCTATATCCGATCCTACAAGTCGACAAGGCACCTAAAAGCCAATATAAATCTTCTTAGCTGCTTAATTTCTATTCCCATCAGGTCTGTAGGAAATCTGAAAGTATGAAGTCCCAAGTGTTTAAACCTTGATCACGAGAGGGACAATAAGGAAGAATTATTCTTACAACTTATAAAACGGGCATCCGATAAGAGCCTAAATCTTACAGAACTTCCACAACTAGGGAAAGCAAATAGCTTGGGTCAACGGAAGAACCAATAGTGGCCCCCTACATGAATTTCAGCATCTTTGTCAGCCTTGTTCCTTTCAGCCCGTTAGCTTTACATTTACCTACGATTCCGCTGTGGCCAGGCAATCTACCAGTCTTATCAAAAACGACGACATTTATAACGAGGTATTCGGCAAAGAAGTCTTCAGCGAATTCTACCCACCAACCTCTCATCCGTCAGAGTTTGGTTTGTCGGCTATATAATAAAAATGATCAGACATATTTAGAAGCTCAGATTATCTGAGTTTTATAGCATCTTTCGCGACCATACACCTTCCATACACCTATGGGCGCAATTCACAGGAAGGTATTATTAATAGCCTTGGTTGGTGTGGATCTTAATGCATCACCTATGCGGATGAGCGCCACTCATTGAATGCTCTAGAGCTTCCTTGGAACTGTGTATTTTTCTCGGGGTTTTTACCACACAGAAACCCCAGAGAGCAGAATGGTTCTCTACTACTTTTGGTGATGGACCATTGCAGGGTTGTAGGCATACATAAATTCGGATCCGTTAACCGTGCAAACGACAGTGATAGGATTTTCTCTAATCTTGTTTTGAACTTGTGTTAATAAATTCTAAGAAAGAAATCAAAATGTTCTTCTGATATAAATAAAAAAAATTTAGGAGCCGAAAGTGTTTTTTGGCTGAGCCAAACTTTTTGGCCTAATAAACCATTAGGCCTACATGTCTATTAATTATCATTAATACTAGCTTTTACGTGGGTATCAACCTTTATATCTTCGATTAAATGTAGAGGTATTAAATTGGGATGTTATAAATTTGATTTTGAACTAATCGTAACAAAAATGCTCACAGTTTTATAGTCACTGTATTACAAGTGTTGTTGAACAAAACTGATTTGCCTTGGCAACTCTGATTCAAAGTCAAATTGTCAAAACTAGTAAATATTTATACAAATAAAGTCCATAATTTGTTTGAAAGTGTGATAAATAAATATTTTTGCAGCAATTTTTATAAAATACATTTAAAATGGGTAAACGACAACATCAAAAGGATAAGATGTAAGTAATTAGTTTGCCAGGGAGTGATTGTAGCTTATTAAACCACTAATTTTTCGTACTTCACTATAGGTACTTGACGTACACGGAGTGGTCCGAACTTTATGGCGGCAAGAAAGTCGAGTCTGCAGAAAATGAGCACATCAAATTCAAGCGCCTCCCCTTTGATCATTGTTGCATTACAATGGTGCCGTTCGATACTCCCTACTGTGATGTCGATGGCAATATTTTTAGTTTGGAGGCAATACATGCATTTATCAAAACATTCAAGGTAAATCCAATTACCGGCAAATCACAAGATGCAAAAGTTTTGATAAAGCTTAATTTTCACAAAAATGCCGAAGGAGAATATCATTGTCCAGCTCTATTCAAACCTTTCACTAAAAATACACACATTGTTGCACTTGCCACAACCGGCAATGTGTACTCGTGGGAAGCTATTGAACAGCTGAATATTAAAACGAAAAATTGGAAAGATCTCATCGACGACTCACCATTTCAACGCAAAGATATAATTACCATACAAGATCCACATCACTTGGAAAAGTTTGACATCTCACGATTTCATCATATACGAAAAAAT
Source organism: Bactrocera zonata (assembly GCA_037783105.1). NCBI lineage: Eukaryota > Metazoa > Arthropoda > Insecta > Diptera > Tephritidae > Bactrocera > Bactrocera zonata. Next base: position 113,079 of record JBAWJQ010003644.1, read on the forward strand.
CTGCGAGTGCTCTCCGAGGAGGAGCAATTGGAACGTAAAGATCCCACGAAACGTATAAAAACAATGAACTTGGAAACTAAAGAAACACTAGCAGAACTGCAGAAAGACTACCAACCACCGGAAGAGACACCAAGCACTTCCAAGCGCACTGCCGACAAATTCAATGCTGCTCATTATTCTACAGGCGCTGTGGCTGCAAGCTTCACATCCACTGCGATGGAGCCTGTTTATAATCACGAAGCGGCTATAATTGAAGATGATTTAGTTAAATATGAGCGTGTAAAGAAGAAAGGTTATGTGCGACTCCAAACTAATTGTGGACCACTAAATTTTGAATTGTATTGTGATGCTGTGCCACGCGCTTGCGATAACTTCATCCGACATTGTAGTGACGGTTATTACAATAACACCAAATTTCATCGTTCAATACGAAATTTTATGGTTTGTTATAGTTGCAAACGTTGCAGATACATTTTTAAATAATTTTTAATACTTTTTAGATACAAGGTGGTGATCCAACAGGAACTGGTACAGGCGGTACATCGATTTGGGGCAAAAAGTTCGATGACGAGTTTAAACCCAATCTTTCTCACTCAGGTCGAGGTATGCTCTCAATGGCGAATTCCGGACCAAATACAAATGGATCACAGTTGTGAGTACTAACACCTTTGATTTGCTAGACGAATTCTCTAACTATTGCTTCTTTTACAGCTTTATAACATACCGTTCTTGCAAGCATCTAGATGGGAAACACACAGTTTTTGGCAAATTGGTTGGTGGTATGGATACATTAACGCAAATGGAGAAAATTGAAGTCGATAATAAGGATCGTCCCATTGAGGATATAGTCATTGAATCCGTGCAAGTATTTGTTGATCCATTCAAAGAGGCTCTAGAAGAATTGGAAAAAGAGCGTGCTGCGGAAATAGAAAAACAAATACAAACCGCTGCAGAGGTTAAGAAGCAGAAACGTTTAAATGAACCACTGAAAGTCTATCGACAGGGAGTTGGCAAATATTTGAACTTAACGGAGGCAAAAGCCAGTGGTGCAGACAATAGTGCGAAAAACGATGCCACAAAAAAGAAACATAAAACTGTAGGTAAAGGAACATTCGGAGATTTTTCTACATGGTAGATTTAGTTTTATTCATACAAACGTTTAGATTACCTATTATATAAATGACAAGTTAAAAAATTAACAAATATTTTGTTTGTACTTAACTAATGAAGAACGCTTTCACGTCCTTTCCTCGTCGTCACTAATTGCTTGCTCCCGTTCTTTCCAGTTCTTTTTCATTTCATTTAATTTTTGCTGTCTGCGCTTTCGTTCAGTCGATTTTTTTGATTCAAGAATTTTTAATTGTGCTGCCACAGCATTCTCGCCATTAAAATGGGCATCCAATTTTTCCAGTAAAAGTTTTCGTGCTTCTATGCGGTTTTTAGAAGCCAGTCGATGCGTGTGACATTTAATTGTTATGTTTGTTGGGATGTGACGCAAGAATACGCAGTTGGAAGTTTTATTAACTGATTGCCCACCAGGCCCACTTCCGCGCATGAAGTCCTCCTCCAATTCGTCCTCATTTAATTTTGGGTACTTTGAGTAATCTATTTTACTGTTGGTGGTTTTAAAGCGGTAGCAAGTTGTAGACTCTGCTAAGCTGGTAGATAATGCATTGTGACGAGCGACAGCTCTTCCTAACAGTCGTTGCAACATTGCCGTTGTTCAGCAACAATTTAAAGGATGCGTCCTTTTCGCAAAAGCGTTTCGCCGCGCTAGAAGGAAGTATGCAAAAATATTAATGATAGTTTAGTTTTGATTTTTTGTAAATTAGTTACCTTGAAATTGAATTCAATTTGTACTGGGTCGCTTAGTGCACGACCCTCTCTGAATTCGCGTCGTATGCGACCCAAGAAGTAGTTTTTGTCTGTAAGTTGCAGTTGATTGCCGTACCGTATTAGATGCTTGTAAAGGCGTAGTATCTGCTGTTTAGAAGGTTGAAACATTTCGATATTAATCTTCCAATTTATCTACAGCTTTTGTAGGCACAAATAATTGTCCACTTCGGTGCAATGCATGCTCGATTAAATAAGAAGACAGCTGCGGCAAAGTATCAGCTGTACCGTACTATCAGCTGTTATTTGTAGCTCTAAAACTGTAAATGCTGATAAGTCACGTCTTCAGTTGCTCTCAAACTGCCAACGTGGTTTTGAAAGCTTGTCTTCATTAATGCAACGACAATTTAACTGAAGTTGTTTCGTATGCAACCGAATTTTTAACGTAATTTTTGAAACACTAAGGACCGTTTCCTCAATATCTACTTAGCAGCCATCTGTTAGTTAAGTTTTGGTTAAAAAAATGCGTCTTTTCTTTGACTGAGTTAACCGAAGCTTTTAACCGTTACAATTCTAGGTTGATGTTGGGGTTCCAGAGTCAACTTGTCGTTATAAGATTTCGGAACCTATCTACTATTCAGTTTCAGATTTCGAGCGAACAGAATACATTCTCATACACATACATAAGTATGCATATGTCTATATGTATGTATGTGCATCATACATTGTGTTTTGTGATGTATTTGCCCTGTCTATAATTCGTCTATAACAACTTCCTCAATAAGACATACCAAAGCATTGCAGTGCCGCGACTTTATAAACTCCACTTGAAAGAATGCAAATTTAAATTCCGCATTTTAACGAACTTAGGCACTCCAAAACCCCATTTGCTCACACAACCGTGCACAGACCTCAGAGAGACATCGCTTTTCGCAGATCGGACCACAGCTTGTCAGTTTAATTGGACATTCCAGACAGCATTGCAAATGAACTTCTCACAAGCAGGTGCCTACAGCCGAACAACGTTTACCTACCAATAATCGTAAGTACAGTGCTTGAAGAATGCACATTTGTATTTATTGTGATTATGTCGGGGATAATAATCTACCACAGAATGCACGAAAGGAAGTGCAAGTCTGGCGATAGAAGGCAAAGCCAATCGTAGACAGTGATCGGCGATGCAGCGCTTGTTAATGAGACAAATGCTCGTCTCAACGTTCAATCGCAATGAATGTTGACTGTTGCGACTGCAAATTTGCTGCCTCAAGTATTTGTGTAATGCTAATGCTGCCGCAGTAGCTGCTTGCTGCAGATTACTGCCGAGATGGCAGCGTCGTTAATTGCCACTTGCCTGACTGCTGGAAGCTAACCCGGTAATCGCGCACTTTGCTGGCGTTCGGTTGCTGAAGTTTGCATGAATGGCGGAGCGTTACAGGTTGTTGCCACTTGCCATTGCTGGGCTGTTGTTGTTGAGCGTTGGCAGCTGCAGCAATCGATAAATGCCTTCAATTATCGCCAATTCATCTTCTAGTGTGGCGAATGGCCTCCGCGGACATATGCGCTTAATTGGACAACATGAATCGGCATGTTGCCTCTACACGCGGCTGCGTACTCAATCAATTCCTTGTGGCAATTGTTTGTACTTGCGAGAGATTAAAATGTTTCTTGAAAGTTTTTGACGGTTACAAGTTGTAAGTTTACGTCGTGGCAGCAGTGAAGTGACGGGCTAATGGACGGAAGGAGTGAAAATACATACTCAGACGGAAAAGACGACTTTTACCACATGTCTGCGCCCACATGCTATATTTATATATGTACATTAAACTGATGTTTTAGTTTTTGTCTTAAAAAAGGATCCAATGTAAACAAGATTTTTATTTTCAAACTAGCTGAGCCCGCAGCCGTTGTCCTGCGTGAAATTATGTGTGTTTGATATGAAAAGAAAGTTGAATTTATATTGCGTTGAAAATCATTTACTTGCAAATTTTCTACATTTTTTTTTTTTCAATGTAGCGCAGCATAATAAACATAATTTTTTGGTTTCTTTTCTGGTGCGTAAATGTACAGAGAAGACGTATATCTAGCTGTGTGGAAAACAAAGCATTTCCAGATTTATGCCACACTCTCTAGCGACTATCCTTGTGTCCTGTTGATTGTCATCGCAAATGCAATTTTCCCTGGAAACTGAATACGTTTGAACTAAAATGGCTCTCCCCTTGTATTCGATAACTGCGTCACAATAATCGGTACACAGTTTCGATGCATGAAGATTGCGAAACATAATAACGACAGATCCAACTTTGAGACGCAAATGATGCTGCGGCATACCAAGCCTCTCCAAAGAATTTAGAAACTCCACTGGACAATTCATGGCTTCGTTTTCATTGTCAAGAAGATCGATCGATTTATATGAGCGCAAAACTCCCAGAATTTAACTCGTCTTCCATCGGGACAACGCTAGACCATACACATCATTGATGGCTCGGCAAAAACCGGGAGAGCTTGACTGAGAAGTTTTAATGCATCCACCATATAGCCCTGACCTTGCACCATCGGATTACTATTTGTTTCGGTCAATACGGAACTCCTTTAATAGAGTAAAGTTGGCTTCAGGAGAAGCCTGTGAAAATTATTTTTCGACGAGAAACCAGAAAAGTTTTACACTGATGGAATAATGTCTCTAGCAGAAAAATGGTAAAAAGTGGTCGACCAAAATGATACATATTAGATTCATGAAAGTTCATTACAAATGTAAAAAAAATAAGTTGAAGTTTGAATAGAATACAATACATTGTAAAAATCGCAAGGTCCTACTGAGGTATACCAACTTAAGCAGCTGCTTTAAATAAATTGGTTGACAGATCGCACTCATATTTGGCGTAGTAATTAAGGATAGTCCTACCAACTTAGAAATATATATATATATATATATATATTTCTGAAATTTTATTTACCCGGCGAATTTAATAACAATTTTTGGGTACTTTTTTGTTATAATATAAGCTTAAATATCCCAAGTAGATTTAGCTAACTTTCTTCTTTTAATTTTGAGTTAATGCGATTTTAACGCAATTTGAAGCTGGGAATCCGAGCTATTGTCCAATGCAAACTACATATCCGAACTAGTTTTTTAAAATAATTAAAATAAATAAATAAATAAATAAATAAATAAATAAATAAATAAATAAATAAATAAATAAATAAATTAAATAATAAAAATTATACACATCAATTAAAGTAATTTTAATATATGTATTTTTGAAGAAATATTAACACTTTCATACAAACATATGTATGTTTATTTAACCGAATTCTTGTGCGCAACTGCGTTAAAATGGCGCGAATTATGAAGCCTACTATCTGCCTAACTAACGCCATGTTCGCATTCAAAGCCAGCAATAGTTTCATTTAAGCTGTTTACTTGTCGCTTGACCGCACATGTTTATGTATGCGTTAGTGCGTAATAAATACAAATGTGGCTGATTTGGCTGCTCAAATCGCACGCAACAACAAACATTTTGAAATGAATGACAATGTGCAACCAATCAGGTGCATTTTAGTCGATTTGTTTTTATTAAATAAAATTGAAAACAAAATTTAACCAAAACCAGTCTGGAAACCTGCTGAGGCGCGAATGTGAGTGCTGCGTTATGGGCTGAGGCCTCAGCATTACAATTTACATTTTTAAGCACCTAATCAGTGCTCATTTTTTAAAGCATTTTTCTTTTGCAGGTCAAGTAACTGTAACGTATGTACATATGTATGTATATTATTTTGAAATTATAAAATTTATTGTCTAAACATGATATCTGTTTGTAGGACTGTATTTTTTTGGCTTCACATGGGATTGTATATAGGTAAAGGTATCAGATAAAATCCAACCTAATGCTACATACATATGTATGTACATACATATCTACGTATTAGTTTCAAGCAATAGGGTAGAGCTAATTTAGTATTAATGTTTTTTAAACGGAAATTTTTAATTTTAATTTTGGGTTTAATTTCAACTTGAACTTTAATTTTAAATTTGCTTATGATTTTAGTTTTAATTTTAATTAATTTTAAATTAATTTTAGTTCTAATAGTAGTATCAATTTTAATTATAAATTAGTTTTAGTTTTAATTTCAATTATATTTTTTATTTTAGTTTTAATTCTAATTTTAAATTTAAATTAATTTTATATTCAATTGTAATTTTAATTTTAATTTAATTTTAATTCCAATTTTAATTTTAATTTAGATTTTAATTGAATTTAATTCCTAATTAATAAATTAATTGAATTTAATTTTAATTTTTATCTTAATTTAATTTTAATTTTAATCTTAATTTTAGTTTAATTTTTATTTCAATGCTAATTTTAATTTAATGTTATTTTTCATTTTATTTTTAACTTTTAATTTATTTTTTCTCTTTTATATTAGTTTTTTATTTTAATTTTAATGTTAATTTAGATTTTAAAATTTATTTAATTTTTTTTTCTTTAATTGAATTTAGATTTTAATTTTAATTGTACCATAACTTTAATTTTTAATTAAAATTTTTCCTTTTATAATAGTTTTTTATTGTGTATTTCGGTTTTTATTTTAATTTAATTTCAAATTTAATTTCAATTGTAATTTTAATTTTTATATATGTATGTTTAACTTCTTGATTTAAATTTAAATTTTAATTCTAATTTTTAATTTAACGTTTTATAATTTATTTAAATTTAAATTTTAATGTAAATTTAGAATTTAATTTTATTTTGAATTTACTTTTTTCCTTATATGTCTATTAGTTTTTTATTTTAATTTTTTTGTTAATTTTAATTTTAATTCTACCTTTAATGTAATTTTAATTTTGATTTTAATTTAATTTGTATTGGGATTTTAATGATAAAGATAATTTTCATTTTAGTTCAATTTTAATTCAATTTTAATTTTATTTTTTAATTAATTTTTTTCCTCTCCTACGTTCGTGCAACTTGTTAGAACATCTGCTACAGCATCACTCCACTATTGAAGCCAAAATTGAGTTCAAAAATTGCAATGCATTTGAATTGCTGAATTCCACTCACTTGGAGTCCACACAACCACGTCTTTTAGCTCAAATATGTTGCATTGCTAAAGTCCGGAGCATGTAAGTTGCAGTTGTTGCAACAAGTTGTAACTGCATTTGCAAGCATCTTCACGAACTTCACGTTTGTTTCGCGTTTATCGACTGCTGCGTTGCTACTTGCTGCGAATCGA
>JBAWJQ010003651.1:0-19516 GCA_037783105.1 Bactrocera zonata
TGATGCACCAATTCACGAATAGCGATACGAATAAGAAACAATGAGTATCACCTTGATTTTTAAGCGGCTAACGATGAAATAAATATCACGCCCAAATTGCAAAAAAACTGTTCCTAATGTTTTCTCCAATCATCCTAGTTGAGTTTATGTCTTGCTGCTGTCAAAATTCACACATTAAAAATAAAATAAGCAGTCAAGGCAGAATCTAAATCCATTGTTGTAACATTGTCGCGAAATTATAAGAGAACAGATTAAAAATAATCCAACAGTGGAACAAGTTCATTTTTGGACAGAAACATTTTGCATGAGAGAGACAAAAGTGAGGGAATAGTAGGAATAGTAAAACAAAATTAGTTGGTGAGTGTGACTGTTGACTTACAAATTGAATAAAACTTGAAAATATATGCCAGTTTTCTAACTAACTTTCTGCCAAAACGCGCTCGCATAGTCCCCACAGTACATCAGGGATTTTTAATGCGCTGGCGCTTAGCAATCGACGTTAGGCTATTTAATGAAATCAGGGTAGCACATAAACACAGATGATGCTCAAGCAACACATATACACATATATATCACTGCTTAGTCATTAAATGCTGGTTTGCAATGCTCAGATCTTGACCTGATTATTACATTTGGTGCGTTTGCTCCTTTGTTCGTGCTTTCGGGTATTGTAATTTCGTGTTCGGCTCCACAGCTGTGTGCATAGAAGTTAATAATTAATATAATTCATGGAAAAATTTAGCAAGTTTCACGGAAAACAAGACAATTGGCTATCGTTTTTGAATAAAACAAGTAGAGTACGTTCATAAAGAAGTTGGCTACGTCCAACTTTCTGAACTCCGTATGTTTAACATACATTAAGCTCTTTTTAATATTGTATAGTGTTACTGCTTGGGGTATGGTGGAACAAACCCATTCACGGAAATTTCACAAACTTTATATAACACATCCACACATATCGTATTATTTTGTGCTTTATATTGTTTTCGTGTATTTGCCGTTTATTCTTACATAACATTATTTTAATTTTTTTATTTGCGTGCATTAAAATATGTCACAATTCGCATGATTTACGGGGCGCCCACCGACGTACTTACAATGTACAGAGGTGTCAGGACTTGCACGTAGCAGCTACTAAAGCGGCAAATTAAAATAAATGTGAATTTTAAATTCTCGCTCCTGCTAAATTTCATACGCAGACAGTATTTCAGACAATGAAAGGCAGAAGAAATAAAAATCGCATATGTCTGTTGCACGTTACCAAATCGATGCGACACTGATTTAATTGCTTTATTTATTTACTAGTGGATTCGTTGAAATTTGTTCCAAAAAATAAGACGAAACAAATAAATTTTGTTCTGATAGGTTTGCACATATCAACTAAAGCAACATTTGGTAAATTTGTAATATTTCTGCAAGAGTAATAGTGTGGTGATTGTATGCATTTTAATATTGGTGAATAAAATTGTACACAATTTATATAGAGCTCCACCCACTGCCTTATATAAAATAAAAATCAATTTTGTTTGTTTTGAAATCATTTAATCAACGATAGGACAATGAACCCAATTAAAATGAAATGTCGACGAATAGGACGGCGAGAATCCAATTCCAACTTTGCGTCGCTGGCGTTCGAATTGTTGCCGATCGTGGCCGAGTTGTTGTTGCGAAAATATCAAATATTTGGAGAAAGAAGCAAGCGCGCAGGAACCGATTTGTTGCAATGTAGCGAAGTAAAATTATCGTAGAGTGCTGCGCATTGTACAAGCGAAAGTGTTGTCGACGAAAGTAGATGTGCGATGAGTATATAGCGAATGTGTCTCCTCTCCTGTTGTCTATCCTTTTTGATGAGTGGGTTTGCGCAGATGTGTTGAGTTATGCTGTAGTGTCATCAGCTGTGGTGAATTTCGATGTAGCATTAGGATGCGCCAGTTTTACCGAGTAGAGGGGGTGGATGCTTAACTCATTTAAACAATTGGTTTTATATAAATTATAAAAGGTTTAAAATTGATGTAATTCTATTACGGATTGATTTATATAATTTAAACTACAACAAAAACAATAATAATATAAGGGTATTTAAAAAGTAATTTTAATTAAATATATTAACTTGAAAATATTTTTAATTTTACATTAACTTATTGCCTGTTTCCATTCATTGTAACATAATTTATAAATTAAATTAGAAAAGCTTTATTTAACTATGAGCAACGTATGCGGTACACCGGTAGCATGAAATAATTACAATGAAAATATGAATTTTATCAATAATACTGGCAATAGTATAATAGTAGTCATACTAGTAGTAGTGAATATTCAATAATTCACAGTGGAATAGAATTACAAAATATATTTTTTAATGTATAAATTGTCACAATTAGCATAGTTTTAGGGGTTCGAATGAAAAAGTTGCTAGTTGCACAAAACTCAGAAGTCAAAAAGAATATACTTTGAGCACACACGGCCTTCGATAAAAAAAATAAAATTATTAATGAAATATAGTGATTTCAATCCAAAAACATTTAACGATATCAACTGAATATTTTCAACTGATCGAAAATAAATGGTTCTGCCACTAACATGTTACTATTTTGATAGGTTTAAAGACTTTTTAGACTTTTCAATATTTAATAAATATATTACACAAACATTTTTGTTGAAATCTGAAAATTAGGTTAGAACGTTGATACGAATAATGTTGATAGAATAAAAGGACGAGTATTTAGTTTTTCTCCCACAACCAATTATTTGTTATTTGGTTTGCGAAAGGAAATACTTTGAAAACAGTGGTATATATTAGTTAAGTAAATAGCCACTTCTTAGTATGTCATATTTTTTAGCACCAACTCGTTAAGCGTTGGGCCCGAACTGCACAAAAGAGTATTTGTAAAAAGCTGCTCGCGGCTATTAGAGGAGAATTAAAAAGTGTATATGTGTAAGATATGATTTTTTCTTCTTTTCTCGTCTCTTAGCCACACCATCTGTATGCTCCGCGGCAAGTTTTAAGAATTTACAGCCACTAGCCTGTAGCTCATAATCTCCCATGTGGTTTGGACAGCGCACCATTAACCTAAACGTTTTTGTGTACGTGAGTAGTTGTCGAAAAGTTTTTTAATTTTAGCTGCTTAAGCCCGAAAGTGGGCGAATAAGTGAATGTTTATGGCAGAGATGAAACGCAGCACCAACCGCGCTGCCACCAACAAAACCGCAGAGACAACAGCAGCAACAGCTGAACTAAATGTTTTTGCGCAACCACAAATAGGGTTGCCACACAAATAACCCCGCACTAAACATATGAACATACTTGTGTATGGCTTTTATGAAAAAAATATTCATTATTTGCATTTATCTTTCGCTATCGCGATTATTACCGCAATTTTGTGGTCAGTTGCAGATAATTAAGCCAGATCTGCAAATATTATCTTACATTGATCCAGTACAAGCAAGCAATTGAACTCTACAAAAAAATAATAGTAAGCTTCTTATTCTGCCGTCTTTTCTTCGCAGGATCATTGGGAGGTGTTGATCCATATCTCGAAAATATTTTTTTTCTCCTTGAAATTTTTCAAGAACTGGTATAAAAGCAGAAATTCGTATGAGTAAAGATCAAACCTCTACATTATCGTGTGGTCTGGAGGTTTACATGAGTCTCTGTATTTAGTTGTTTTCAACTTTGAAGTTGTAAATATTGTCAACAAAGCATAAATAAATGGTTGGAAAATATTATATATTTCTTATCTCCAGCGAAAGTACACAAATAGAATTTTGTTTTAGATTTCAAAATTATTAACAGTAGAAAAATGTAAAGATATTGAATCATATCCAGATAGTTGGTGAATGATTGAGTGGAGCATACGGCATTGCATTTACATTCGAATTTAATTAAACCACACGACACGTTAAGTCAATAACAAACCACAAAAATATTTCGCTCACCAAAATTTTAGATCGTTATGTGGTCTACACCCCTCACCAAAAACAATAATGACACGAAGACTGTCATTTCAATTAGGCAATTTTTAATACGTTGTATAACTTTCTGTAATAATTTATTGCATAAAAATGAAAATAATTCACTATTACCACATTTCTAGTTTTTCCATATCCCTACTGAATAGAAATAAACTAAGAATTTAAATAGTTAGTATCGGTCCATTTAGGCATTAGTCTTTGCATTTGCATATTTTACAACTTCAAACTCATTTTGGTCATACAAAATAAATGCGCTACTGCTATTTATTTATTAATCTCCCACGAATTAAAAATTTTAATGCGCAGTATATCATTTAATGCCCGATGAGCAGTATGCCATGTCGTATGAGCAACATAGAATTTATAGTTTACTTGTGGTGTGAATGTTCACTGCATTTGATATATAAATTTAACTACGGATAATTTTTAAAATAATTTTTTAAAGGCAAAAATTATTAAGATCTTTATGTAGAGCGAAGATTTGTATTAGAATAGCATTTTTCAAATTTCAAAAATTTTTATTTGTATAATGAAATTGATCATCGAATCCAATGTCATTTACATGGGAAAGGAAATATATTTAAACATATTTTAATTTGAAAAAAAAAAACTTATTTCCCTTGACAAAAATTAAAACACCGAGGAGCGTCAACAAAATAAAGTCAACTTCGGAAATAACGGACAAACTTTTGTAAGTATTTATTTGTGTTTAATTTTCTTAATCTCTTTTTCAACTAAATCAGTATTATACGTTGAATCTACTTGATTAAAAATAATTCTCATACTTACTTTATTTACCCTCTATTTCATGACAGTAAGGAGTAGTTGTCATAAAAAGGTGTTTTGAAATAAATTGAAATAATTTCTACGAATTTCAACAGTGTCTAACTTCAATCAGAATTCGCAACTTGATTTACCCAACCGCTTGAAATTCACAAGAATTTAAGACCAGTCGGAAACACACAAGACTCTCTTGCTGTTTTTAATTTAAGCATAATTGAAGTACTGAAATATGTAAAGACATATTTGAAGCTCTCGTATTAAATTACACCTGCCACGTGAAAGCATACTCAAGGACATCATTGATGTCACAGTAAATGATGTGTGCGCAAAACATACATACTATGCAGATTGAAAGTGGACTATACAAATTTGTCAATAGCAGAAATTTGGTTATAGTTTAAAACGAGTTTGGCTATTTTGCCAAAAATTATGCCAACAAAGAGTGTACAAACTAATGGTAAAACGGAATGCAATAAGAGCAATGAAAAAATTGCACATATAAGACAAAAAAGTCTTTCAAGATATTTTGAAAGTAGACAGAATAAGCATACGATACATATTGACTGTGCTAGTTCTGATATATTCGAGAGCAATTAAAGAAAACTGCTTGACAATTTTCACAATTAGTTTCAAAAGATAAACTACAAGTACTTACGTTTTACGGTAAAAATAAATATGTTGAAATGTGTGAATATAGCAATCTCTTTCCTTTTGAGTGCATCTAATTCAGCTACCAGCTGCTTACGGTTATAAAGAAGTAGAAATTACAAGCATTACCCATACATGGATTATTACAAGAAACAGTTTTGAAAAACTCCTTCTCGAAAGTTATGGTTGTGTAGTTAGTCAGCGGTGTGTGTCAAGCAGTCTTAAGCACTGTTTTTCCTCTAACAGCTTCTTTAAACGCAACTTGATGTGCATATGTTGAAGTTGTTGCATCTTGTACAAGTTGCGCTATACGATGTAGTGAATTTAAGTGACTTTCGCGGTTGAGAAGGTCTGCCAAGTCGTTAGCGCTGTACTTGTGGCTTAAAGGAAGTTGCATAAGCGAGGATAAGTTGCAGGTGCCAGCTTAATTGAGAACAAAATGCAGTTTATGCTGAAGTAGATGGCATTTCTGGAGCACATGATAAGGGTTTGAAGTGAACACCTATAAATTAAATTATAAATGGAAAAATTTACATAAGTATAAAAACAAATTATCCTGTTGATGAAAAGTTTTTTTTTTAACAATCAGGTTGAGGTTACTTGAGCTTGAGCTCTGGCTTCTAATATTTTTAAGTAAATAAAGAAGAAAACTTCAGGTGAAATGAGAAATCTGTTTGTGGCAGGGAGAAATGCGTGCCACATCAATAAATTTTTTTTTGTTTATAAGGCACAATGGTAAATAAATAGTACGACTCCGTGCCCAATTTCACATCAAAATAATCACTAGTGTTTACTATCGCTTGTCTTTCTGAAGTACATCAAATGAATTTGGCGATTTTTACGAAGTTTGCGATCTCTCTTCTTGCTGCGGTAGACGCCTCTGGTTACATATTCGCGCGAATTTGTCTCCCTTGATGTCAATCGGTGCCATACTAGCTACTTTCTCAGCAGCGTCATTTGATATGATTATTCCACAAAGAAGTTCCATTAAATGTTGCGTGGCCTTCGGTTATAATTGCTTTAGCGAGCAAGTATTTTTTATTACTACAAATTATCCAAAGAGAGTCGAGACCGCATTGACGACGAACCACGTCTAAGACAGCCATCAAAATCAGCTGATGATCAACACTTTAATAAAATGAAGGAATTAGTGCTGGAGCGTTGCGCTAACGTCTATGGAACAATGATTTCCGACTGCCAGAATTCATAAAACGTATTATTACTGTCTCTAGAAGAGATTTTGTCGAACTCTCGATCGCCATCTCTGTCATGAGTAAAGTTTCCATCTCATTGAGACTTCTTTTTTCTATCCAGCGCAATTATAACATATAAACAAAAATACTTGTATATAACGCAAGTGTTATACTACATTAACAAAGAAACGAAATCATTTATTTGTTGCAAGAGATAAAATTTAATTCGCCACCATAAAATGCAGTCAAGTAGCACTGGTATACAATGTATTGAAGTGTTTAGAAAAGCGAAGAAGTAGAACTACTTGAATGTCTTCTGAACTGCAATTTAATGGACCGGAAGTTAGGTACTATTGATTCGTTTAATGTTTGCCACAAACTGCCGAATAAGTGGAACCAATGAAATTGACTAAATAATTACGTTCGAAGACAGAGAAAGTGGAAGTGATATTATTGCGAAGGCATCACAAAGTTGTTAAATTATTCTTTTGAAGAGAAATAGCTAATACACAGTTTTACCTATACAATGAGGAAATGAATACCCAAACCATGGTGCTATTCATTCGCTGCTTACAAGTAAATATGTAATAGCATGCGCTAATTTCAAGGATTTTACATTTATAAAACTTTAAAAAATTATTGGCAATATTGAATATTGAATTTTAAAATAATTGTTAATAAATTTAATTTAAAACATTTTTTTAACACATATCTGCCTTGAATCTTCACACAAGTTCCTTGAAAGTAAAATAATCATTTAGGTTCCTTATATTCCACAACAGAGTTTAAACAACAAAAATATATAAATTTTTTTCAAACATTCTTGGCGCAAATTAACTGATGTTTATTAAATATAAAATATTTTTTATTATAACATTAAAAAAGTTTAAATTACACCTATGCCCTCTTAAGTTACTTATACGCACCGATGACTTTTCAATGAACTGCTGTGTAGAATAGAATATAAGGAACGATAAGTAAAAACAAATATACTATTAACGTATTACTTGTTGCTTTTAGAATAGACAACAAAAAAGAAAACATATAACTTTTTTTACCTCGAGACTAGTTTCATTTAACATCCAAATGTACCACTTTTCCTATATATTTATGTATATAAACATTGTTGCTGTCTGCAAAATGCTTTTGCTCGCCGCTGCTTTTATACATTTAAATTAATTTCGTTTTTTTATTATGAAGAGACAGATGTTCAGGTAAATGTGTTTACAGTTACCTTTTTAGATGCTTACTTCGGTACTTCACACCATAAAAGTGGTAAGTATCTCGTTAGAAATAAAAGTTAATGTGTGTTTGGCATTTCCAGCTATTGGTCCTTACTACTTATTATATAACTATGTATCATTTCTGTAGATATTTCAAATCTCTGATTTTATTTAAATAAAATCCAAAATTGTATTTGTTGTACTTATATTTATGCTTATGAAAACCGCTTTTATACTGGCTGTGGTTGTAAGTTAAATTAGTTTATATTTGCTCGTATATCAAATAAGAAAGCAAGCTGTTTTGTACTAAAATACTTTCTGAATTTAAATTAATAGTTTTGCTGTTAAACTGTAAAAAATGTTATGTTCGTGTTTAAGCTTTCGAATTTAATTGGAATTCCATTTACCTCGACCTTTTTCACGGTAATAATTCTGAAATAATTGCGGTCTTGCTTGTGGCGTTGCGTGGTATTTAAATTAATAAATAAATATTCTGAATAACTGAACATATGTTTTTAAATATATTAATAACCTTTTTGCAGCACATTTTTCAAATATTTTTAATACAATGATTAACAGGGTGTTTCAGTTGGAAGGGGTATACAATAATTTGAAAAACTTGGTCTTCTTCGTAGTTGAAGCTAATCTGGTTGTCAATTATTAAAATAAATGATGAAAGAAATACTTAAAACTTAAAAAGAACATAAAAGTTATTGCCCACTTTATATTTTTGAATTATCCTTTATTTTTAAATTGTTTCGACTTATCTTTCTGTATTTGGGAACAAGTAACCCATTATATTAAAATAGGTGCGAATATTGTAGTTAATTAAAATGCAATATCTGCATGCCTAGGTCAGTTTAAAATAAATTAAAATAGAAAGGTACTATATGGCATTTGTCGATTAATGCGATTTTGTAAGAATTCAGAAAGAGAAAATTTACAAAATAAAATATAATTTAATTCAAACAGAATTAAACAGCTACGTAATGAAGGAATTTACTCATTAATTGTAGCTTAATTATTTAAAATATATTACTTTCGCTTTAATCGTGTTTAGCAATTCAATAAGTTAAATTTGTAACTGTATATAAAGTATTTAATTCGGTAATTGTCGTTGAAACAAAAGGTTAATTCACTGAAAAATCCCGGACAATTTCCATATTCTTTACTTTCCTTTTATGTGACATTTCAGACGTACTAATCACAATAAAATAGTTAGCTTGCACTCTCAACGAGCAACAGAGTTATATTATTTAAATTGCTAACATGTGAAGAACTGGTGGCGTGTTTTGGTATAACTTGTAGTATGTGGTACATTAGGGTAATACAAAATAATCTTTATACTGGGATAAACATCCGTGATAGGCAGGGAATTCGTATATTTATTTAAAGAATTTGAAAAGTAAAAAAAGGGCTAATACTATAAAAAAACAAGCAAAATAATAAAACAAAATTACCCTAAAGAAAACTGAATTTTATTAGATAACTGGAATATTGGACAGCAAATAATTCACAGAAAATATAAAAAGTTGTGTTTGGTAAATCTAGGTTATAAAAGGTATACTATATTACAATTATTTTTAGTTAAGTCTATGTTATTTGTTTGATTTTTATAAAAATACATTTTTGTTGTTTTTTATTTGATTTGAATATCCTAAAACTGCATATATGAATTGATGTGTAGAAAAAATTTGCTCTAGAGAAATTTTTAAGTTTGATCCTCAACAATTCAAAAATTAGTTTTAAAACTCCTGGCTTGCAGGACTACTTTTTTCTCTGTAGGATAAATTTGTTTTTCGTCTTCTTTTGCGCTCTCCCTAACGTACACATGGCGAGCACAAACACAGAGGTGGTAACTAGATGCGAAGAAGCTTTACAGTGACATGCCTGCTCTAGCAATGCTCGCATTACTGCAGGTAGCTGAGTTAAATTTAATTATTCTTGAGAGAATGAAAAACATTTTACCTTTGTGGTAGTGCAAAGGTTTCAACCACATATAATTCTACTGCTATTCTCTGAATTCCTTCAGGCGATGAAAATACAAGGTTTTCATTGTTATATTTTTCTTGTATTTTGTACATAACTGTGATTCTCAGCTGGGTAATTGCTTGTAAGAGTACAAGGGTATTATTATGCCGAGTAAAAGCCTTTGTGGTCTTGCATTTAAGTGTACATCTTTTATGATCGTAGTTAAAACATCCTATGATAGCAAGTAGACACAATTTTAGTAAAAGCGAGATTAGCATATTTTTAAACTTTTTGACCGTTTTGACAAAATATATTTAATATAAATATTCAAATACTTTTCTTTTCAAAGTATTATAAAGTCTCCCACTTTTATTTCTATGAAAAGTCAGGACTTTTATAATGCACAATGCACACTATAAGTTTTAGATAATTCTAGTTTAACTCTTTTAATAGAATACACTCACATTCAAGTCTTTTTTTTTCTTATACTGCTTCTTCTGCTTGGAATATTTAATATAAGAAATATATTCAGTCACCGACTAAACCTCGTACTGAGCAGTTGAGTTAGCGTCATTCTCTAAGTTTATAGCTATTCACATAGCTCTCTTTTGGTGTTTTTTTTTGCACACCGGTCTGCTTACTTAAGTAACGCGATTAATACTTTTTTTAAGTGAGAAATATAATCCAATATTTATATTAGTGTATTATAATTTGTCCACTATGCCCCCAGTGGGCTTCCAGTTCGGGGACAACAGGTTTGCTGCGCTGGCCCAAGGTCCCCAACCAAAACGTAAAAAATCGTATCAAAAACTGCAAGATGCTTTTCCTGACTTACCGCCAATAAAAAGTGATGACCCAAAGTATATTGTGATTAAATCCGATGAGAATACTACACCCCTTTCGAAGGTTTCTTGTTTTCGTGTTTACAATGCCTTACTTGCCGTGAGCAAAGATATAAACAAAATTAGTGAATTACGCGATGGCAGCCTATTACTGCTAGTGAAAAATAAGCAAGTAGCAGAAAAGTTTATAAAAACGAAATGTCTTTTCAATATTGGCGCTGTTAACGCTAGCTATCATCAACATCTTAATTGTAACAAAGGCACCATTTATGCACCGTTTTTAAACGATGTGCCTGAAAGCGAAATAATAGAAGGACTGAGTTCTTACGAAGTTTCCGCGGTTTATAAGTTCACTCGCAAAGTTGAAGGTGTTATAAAGCCTACTGGTGTTATCCTAATATCATTCAACAGTTATTCCCTTCCAAACAAAATAAACATAGCATGGAGGATGACCTCTGTGCGACCGTACGTGCCTAATCCAATGCGCTGCAGGTCATGTCAGAAATTGGGTCATACGCAAAAACATTGTAAAGGTTCCCCAACATGCGAAATTTGTAATTTTCCTTCTCCACACGATAATGACTGCATCCAAGTCATGTGTGCGAATTGTTCTGGCGAGCATCGCTCTTCTGATTATACGTGTCCAAAGTATATGCAAACCAAAGAAATTTTAAAAATAAAGACACTAGAAAAGTGCAGTATGCACGAAGCCCTCAAAAAATATAGAGAAAATACTTCCCCCCCTTCCCTCACTGCCAGCTTTGCACATGTGCTTCAACCTACAAAAGAGGTATCCTCTGTAATCACCACACCAACAAAAATTTCAGCCACCAACAATTCCACAAAATCTAAAAATACTCATAGAACTGCCAACAATGACTTGCCCAGTACATCAAAACAAAACGCAGAGGTCACCTCTGCACCCAACTCATCAATAAACTCTTTAACTAGTAAAAATCACTCACCAAAAGCCAACAATAAGCATATTTCCATCAACAAGCCTGCATCGATCAGTTCAGACTACAACAACGTCTCTCATTCAGCTAAAAATATCAGCGACAACTGTACCCAACAAGACTCTTTCTTAAATCCCAAACTATTCAGTCCAACAACAGCCTCTTTCATTTCTAACTTAAACAACTCCTTAAACTCGCTTAATAAATATACTAACTTGAACAATACTACTACCAACACTACTGTGCAATCTAATCCACCTAATCACGAAAATCTCTTTCCAACAACAAACATTTCCAACGATAATCAATACTCTACTGAATATACTGAACAAATAGAAATTGACTCTCAATAAAATACGCTTAGCTTTTACTCTCTTTTGAACTAGTTCTCAATTGGTGACACTCAGCTTCAACTGATTGCTCATACGAGTTGAAATTCTAGCTCTCTTCTGTTTCCCTTTTTCTTTTCTTTTCTACATAGATCTTATGATTCCAATATTGCAATGGAATTTAAACGGCTACACTAATAATTACAATGAGCTTCAACTATTAATACAAGATCATGCTCCAGCTATTATACTCTTAAATGAAACTCACATCTCTTTCAACTTGTCGGCTTTTACTCCTAAGCAGTACATTGGCATGTTTCACAATCTTCCCCACATCAGCACAAGTAAAAGAGGCATTGCGATTCTCATAAGAAGAGATATTCCACACAAAATTAATGCCATTCAATCCAACTTGCTGGCTATGTCGATCGAAATTATCTTAGTTAAAAAAATTACCATTATCTGCACCTATATTGCACCAGACGAACAATTTACCAGTACAGACATCCTGCAATTAATCAACCAAGCTTCTACTCCTTTAATTTTCGCTGGTGATTTTAATGCATGGAGTCCACTATGGGGTTCTCCAATAGCCAACAAGAGGGGCAAATGCATTGAAGACGCTTTACTTTCCTCTAACTTAATATGTTTGAATAACGGATCCGCGACACACTTTTCAACTCACTCCACTTTTTCCCACGTAGATCTTACAATGTGCACCGACACACTTGCCACAGAGTGCGAATGGAGTATACTCGATCACCTGCATGGAAGCGATCACTTCCCCATTGTACTTAAATTGCACCTAGGTTCAACAACAAAAAACCACAAAATAAATAAGGTATTCAAAACTGATTACGCTGATTGGGAGAAGTTTCAGACTCATTGCGAGATAAATGGCAATAATACCCCAATATCTGACAACCCCAACCAAGAAAGTGCGATTTTAACAAAAATTATTCGTTCAGCAGCGAATGTTAGCATTCCTCATACAAAGCCAACAGCAAGTTCCAAGAGTGTTCCTTGGTGGAATAAAGAAATCGCTGAAATGCGGGCAAAAAAACAGACAGCTTGGTATGAATACAAACGGGCTCGTTCACTAGTGAACTTAATATCTTTCAGAAAAGCCAATGCTCTTTTCCGTCGTTCCGCGAAACAGGCCAAGCGTAAATGTTTTCAGGATTTCACAAGCAAAATAAATCCTTCGTCTAGCCCTAAGTTAATATGGAACGCTTTAAAAAAACTTTCTGGAGTGCCTAGAAATCTAACCATTCAATCCGTAAAGGGGCCAACAGGTTTGGTAACCAATCCATCCGAAATTTCCGAGTTATTTGCAAACCACTATTCTGAAACAAGCTCAGATACTTCATTCAGCACACAGTTTCAAACCTCTAAGTCCACCACTCTGTCCGATACCTCCTACTCTGTCTCCCTCTTTCTTTTTCTGCTAAACAAATAGAAACCAGCATTTCACTGTCTGAATTCGAATTCGTTGCATCTACCGTTAAGGGTAAGTCCCCGGGGCAAGATAAAATTTCTTATCCAATTATCAGACATATGCCGAAAAGTCTCAAGCTCCGATTGGTAAAGCTCTATAACAAAATTTTCAATACTGGTGTCTACCCCCAATTTTGGAAAACGTCCTGTGTTATACCAATACTTAAACCACACAAATCCTCCGATGAACTTGCTAACTATAGGCCGATTTCCCTCCTTCCATGTATGGGCAAAATTTTGGAAAAGATCGTGGCAAACCGCTTGATGTGGTATGCTCAGCGAAACAAGCTCATATCACCGAATCAAGTCGCCTACAAAAAAGGTCAAGGCACGTTAGATGCTTTAATCCAACTAGACTATTTCATTACTAACGCTTTGTCCAGCAAAAACCACGTGTCTATACTATCTCTGGACTTTCACAGAGCTTTCGACAAAATTGGAGCCCATATTATTATTCGACAACTTAGAAAATGGAAAATAGGCCAGAATATGATACGTTTTATTTCTAACTTTCTCACAAACAGAAAACTCAAAGTCAACGTAAATGGTTTCCTTTCTTCAACACTCCCGCTTTCTAACGGTACGCCGCAAGGCTCACCTCTTTCAGCCTTCCTTTTTATCATTGCTTTCGATGATATTAGTAGGATGATAAAAAATTACAAAGGAGTTGAGCACCAGATCTATGCTGACGATGTTCTAATCTACACGAAAGTCTCTAACGTTAATTTAGCTCAATCCTTATTTACTAATATACTCGCCAGAATTGAGATTTGGTCACTGGAGTCTGGTGCTTCACTTTCTTTAGACAAAACACATATCCTTCATGTGTGTAGAAAGCAAAATTGCAACGGTATTTCACTAACCCACAACCAAACTAACATCGAATGTAAAACACAGCTGAAAATATTAGGATTAATTTTTGACTCTAAGTATAACTTTAATGCTCATTGTAAATATGTCAGAAACTCGTTAATGACACGATTAAATATTGTTAAATATCTCTCGTCTAAGCATTCATTTATTCATCCGAACACACTAGTCAATGTTCTCAGAGCCTTGCTAACTTCAAAAATAGATTATGGGCTCCCCATCTATGGCAATTGCTCCAAAAGCAGTATCAACCTTTTAAATGCACCATACCATTGCGCAATACGACGAAGTCTCCGGGCCTTTCCAACCTCGCCAATAAAAACGATAATGGCTGAATCTGGTTTACCAACTATTCAAAATAGAATTATAGATTCTTCGCTCCAAATTCTTGCGAAAACGGCTGAGAACACCAACCCATTACTAAATACAACTATCACCCATGCCACGAAAAAAGAAAAATTCCAAGAATACAATCGGCTATTTCGAGATGCTTAAGTTTCGCTGCAGAAAATAATATTTTACGTAACGCAACACGCAAATTCACCACACGACATCCCCCTGGCTGATCAATGATAAAATCCTACAGAATAAGCTTATGTTTTTGTCCAAGCAAAACACACCAAACGAAGTCTTTCAACAAACCTTTGCTGAACTGGAATCTAATTATACAAATAATGGCTGGAAGTTATTGTTTACGGATGGCTCCAAGTCCATCGATTCCACATCGTCAGCAGTTGTCACTGCCACAGGAGAAATTATCTGCAATTGGCTTCTCCCCTCAACGAGCTCTGTATTTACCGCTGAAGGATCTGCTATCCTTCATGCAGTTAATCACGCAAAAAAGACTAAAGGAAAGTTCCTCATCTGTACAGACAGCAAATCGTGTATGTCGGCAATAACGTCTCCTTCCAATCGCAATCCCATAATAGAAATTATCAGGGACGCGGTCATTGGTGCCCCTCAGAAAATCCAAGTAATGTGGATCCCTGGCCATGCTGGTATTACAGGCAACCACTTTGCAGACCTCGCTGCAAAAAATGTAGCCAGGACTCCTGCCTTAACATCGTATGTCTCATCCAAGCAAGACATTTCTAACCTTATTAAGCAAAAAAGGCATCAAAAAAACGCAAGCGAATGGAAAACATTTAAACATCACTACGCGGTCATAAACCCAGCCAGAAATCGAATAATCTACTCGTCAACAGTTCCAACTAGCGCAATGAAGACATATACTCGATTAAGGATTGGACACACCACCATAACACACGCCCACTTACTATCGGGTAAAAGCCCATCCATTTGCCCCCTTTGCGAGGACACCGCTTCTATCAAACACTTACTCACATTCTGTCCAATGCTCCACTCAACAGCCCACAACTCTGGCAACATTGATCTCATAAAACTACTAAGTGAACCTTCAGAAAAAAACGTTATGATTGTATATAGATTCTTAAAAACCAACGATTTGTTAAAATATATTTAAGCAACTTACATCTTTACTAACCCTTAGCAAATAGAATTTTTACCTAGTCATAATTACAAGGCGGCTGAAGGCCTCGTAGCCAGTGCTGCGTTTATGTATTTATATAATAAAACTCTTTTTGTTATATGAATTATTATAAAATAAAATAAAAAATAAAAAAAAAGAAATATATTTCAATGCCTTTCGCTGTTAGCATAAAATCAGAGGCAGCAATGCGGTTGCTTCGTACAGATGAGACTTTAAAATGTTGATTTAGCATAGACATCGGTTGCTGACCAACAATGTATGTGTGCATTCCCTGCTAACCGGACACAGGTGCGGCGATATTTGCGTTTGTGGCCACACACACACTTTCATCGCTTTGCAATTTTGCTTCTAATTTGTTCCGAGCTGCGACATTATTCTCATTCACATAATTTTGCTGAACACAAAAACTGATCATGCTATATATGTATGTACCCATGAGTTTGCAACTTTTCGGCCAGTGTGTTTACATAGTAGGCTGGCAGCTATGTTTGCCTTTACAGTTTGCAACCACAGTTCAACTAAAACAGCAAACAACATTAAACTGTTGGCAACTACAATCTCCAGAACAATAATTCTTTCGCAAAAATAAGTTTACCCAAAAGAGGTTTGTGTTTATGGGGGAATATGTAAACTTTTGCATATATGGACAAATTGGTTATAGTTTTCCAAGCACGAGCAAATACAGTTTTATATAAAATTCACACATGTTGCTTGTGTTTACTGGTTTGGTCATTAATTACAGGTGGTTTTTAATAGAGATTTCTTTAACGAATGGAACCATGAAAGGTGATTTTGCTCAAAAATAATTTGTTTTTGGCGATGAAATACATTTCAGAACCACTCAGACCAATTTTAACATCTACTGAGCAATAAGTTAGGTAATTCTTTTATCGGCGATTACTACATTGTATTTTCGATTTGCCATTGCACACCTTTTCTTTCCATGACACAGATTATTCTCACAGTCAACTACTGTTATTGATGACTTAGACGAGGTGATTGATAATGGAAAATCTAGAAAGGATTGCGTAAGGATTCTGCACAAATCACCGCAACCGACCACAATGCTGATGTACAACTTCAAAAATTCGAAAATTTGCCAAATTTATGTTGAGCATGTGTTACACCCACGTGTTCTGCATCAATCACTTGTTCATTCAATAATTTAATTTTCCTCCAGGAATGTGCTTGTCAATTCTAAATACTGCTGGTTGCTGCAGTTGTCCTTGAGCATACAGAGGTACTTCAGCATAGCTACACAGTTTGGGAGTCAATTTGACACAGCCATTTATAACCTCATAAGCATGAGTGAGCTCAAACATTGTTCACATTTCAATCCGACTGTCATCGGTAGAATCAAGTTAGTCACTGGCTTTCGTCGGATTTAAATTTGTGGCATTTTCTCTGCTTAACCGAATATTGGTCTGTTTTATCTGCAAATATTTGCATGAATCTACTGGTGTATGCATACAAGTTTCTGCATTGGAATCGATTCTCAATAACATTCTTGTCATTTCAGTGGATGACAGGCTGAAATTCTACTTTAAAGACATTTTTCTATTTTTTTCGCAAGTGGGGACATTTAGAAAATTTATTATATGTGTAAAAGAAAAAATTTCTAAGTTTAATTCGGTATTAATTGTGTATAAAAAAGATAATACGTTAATTTTGGCTTCACCGAATCTGTAATAACATTCACAATGGCTGTTTAAATTGTGATGTACTCTACGGAGTTTTGCATTGACATCATTTATATTGCCTCAATTTCAATAATTTTTTTCCAATAAAAAATTTTAAAGCATTTTAATGCAAAAAGTCAAAATTGTTTGTTAAAATATTGCAGTACAATAGAAGGTGAATTTCTTTAAACAAATGAGTTTTGCTTAGCTTTGTCTGATTTTTACCTGAGTTCAGCTTTTGCTATCACCATAGAAATAGTGACCACAGAATACTAGTAAATAAATAAAATGATAAAACTAAAAATATGTTCCATAACAATATTTGTGAAATATTTTAATTAGGGAAATATGGTACAATGGTGTTAGCCCACAGTTGATTCCTTCTCCTAACTTTGGGTGGCATTTTAGAAACTACTCAAAATTATGTATACTCGAATCGCAGTTTCTCTAAATATTTTTATCTCCTTCATTTATAGTTTCCAATCTTGCAAAACCTAAACTAAAAATTTATTTAATAAACATGTTGTTTGCATAAGCAAGCAATTCAATTTAAAA
The DNA here is from genome assembly GCA_037783105.1 of Bactrocera zonata. Taxonomy (NCBI): domain Eukaryota; kingdom Metazoa; phylum Arthropoda; class Insecta; order Diptera; family Tephritidae; genus Bactrocera; species Bactrocera zonata. The sequence goes on from JBAWJQ010003651.1 coordinate 18,029, forward strand.
CATGGCACTACGTACTATACATATATTTAACAAATATTTTAATATATATTATTAACAGGCGAAAAGAGTTCTGGCAGCCGCAATAAATTAGTCGTATAAGATATGAATATATTAACTTAAAAGGTTCAGCAAAGTGACGCGTAAACAACAGTGCAAATAACAACAGAACAAACAGAAGAATTTAGATAATCAGCAAATAAAACAAAATGAAGGATAAGCAAAGTGGAATATTTTAATGAAGTGAATAAATGGCTTTTGACTGCTTATGTGTATGCTACTATTTCTGAGATTGTATAGGTAGTAAAAAGAGAATACTATTTTTTAACCAAAGAGGATTTATTAAGAGGCTTAGCTGTTTTTGTAATTTGTTATCTGACAAACAAAACTGTAGATATGTCATGCATAGCCAAATCTTTCAAAATTAAATGTGTTGCATTTTTAAGTATCCCTTGTAATTTTCATGGAGTCTTCCGACCGTATCATAAAACAAGAAAAATTAATTCTTATTGTAAGAAGTTGTTGATTGCCAATTTAATGACCATAAATAAACGCAATAGCCTGCTCTGATGGAGTATCTACAAATTAAATAACAATTTGCTTTAGTTTGCGAAAATCACAGATTTATCGAATGGAGCTGAATATACCCACACTGACATGTTGTACTGACAATTCAAAACAGACACTGAAATTCAATAACTTTGCAAGGAATTCAGAGCGGCGACAAACAACGCACATCATTGTCGCTTTTATTTTCTTGCAAAAGAGAAAGAGAATAAATACAGCATCTGATTCGGACATAAGGATCTGTATCATAATCCCAAGAGCTACTAAAGCTCAAGAATTTATTCACGAAGATATTTATTTGTAAAGTTGCCGCCCTGGGAACTAAAGATATTTTCTGCTGCAATTGTTCTTTAATGAACATCGAAGAGGCCGCGCAATACTGTCAACATAATGGAAGTTATTCATTGTGCTATTTAAGAAAGAAACCAAGTGTACTGATTCGCAATGAGCGTTAGAAGGCGCTTCATTCCACTTAACACCATTCATACCGGTACAAGTGAATACAAAAGTTGAAAGCTTGCGGTCAGATGGCGATGAATAATCTTTCCTTCTGGTATAAAATTTCGATACGTCACTGAGTCTTGATCTGAATCTTTCCAGTCAGTTCAAATATTATCAGCAGGGGCAATTTAAAGAATTTTGAGCCATCAATTAAAGAATAAAAAAAGGAATCAAATTGTAAATCTCTGTTTATATTACAATAAGAGCTGCACAAAATCTTCTTAATAAAGAAATGTTAAAATTCTAAGCTATTAATTTTAAAGTAAGCACCAATCTTCATTTCATGCCTACATTCAACTGTAAAGGTTGGCATATAAAAAAAAAGGTAGTTTGTAACACGCTTACTCTCCAGCAGACTCACGTGCCTACGTTTATACTTTATTTATGCCCTTGATGCTTAAAGCTAAACAACATTTGGAATAG